>CM010311.1:65387682-65390182 GCA_001923025.3 Taenia multiceps | reverse complement strand
GATAGATAGATAGATAGATAGATAGATAGATAGATAGATAGATAGATAGATAGATAGATAGATAGATAGATAGATAGATAGATAGATAGATAGATAGATAGATAGATAGATAGATAGATAGATAGATAGATAGATAGATAGATAGATAGATAGATAGATAGATAGATAGATAGATAGATAGATAGATAGATAGATAGATAGATAGATAGATAGATAGATAGATAGATAGATAGATAGATAGATAGATAGATAGATAGATAGATAGATAGATAGATAGATAGATAGAGATAGATAGATAGATAGATAGATAGATAGATAGATAGATAGATAGATAGATAGATAGATAGATAGATAGATAGATAGATAGATAGATAGATAGATAGATAGATAGATAGATAGATAGATAGATAGATAGATAGATAGATAGATAGATAGATAGATAGATAGATAGATAGATAGATAGATAGATAGATAGATAGATAGATAGATAGATAGATAGATAGATAGATAGATAGATAGATAGATAGATAGATAGATAGATAGATAGATAGATAGATAGATAGATAGATAGATAGATAGATAGATAGATAGATAGATAGATAGATAGATAGATAGATAGATAGATAGATAGATAGATAGATAGATAGATAGATAGATAGATAGATAGATAGATAGATAGATAGATAGATAGATAGATAGATAGATAGATAGATAGATAGATAGATAGATAGATAGATAGATAGATAGATAGATAGATAGATAGATAGATAGATAGATAGATAGATAGATAGATAGATAGATAGATAGATAGATAGATAGATAGATAGATAGATAGATAGATAGATAGATAGATAGATAGATAGATAGATAGATAGATAGATAGATAGATAGATAGATAGATAGATAGATAGATAGATAGATAGATAGATAGATAGATAGATAGATAGATAGATAGATAGATAGATAGATAGATAGATAGATAGATAGATAGATAGATAGATAGATAGATAGATAGATAGATAGATAGATAGATAGATAGATAGATAGATAGATAGATAGATAGATAGATAGATAGATAGATAGATAGATAGATAGATAGATAGATAGATAGATAGATAGATAGATAGATAGATAGATAGATAGATAGATAGATAGATAGATAGATAGATAGATAGATAGATAGATAGATAGATAGATAGATAGATAGATAGATAGATAGATAGATAGATAGATAGATAGATAGATAGATAGATAGATAGATAGATAGATAGATAGATAGATAGATAGATAGATAGATAGATAGATAGATAGATAGATAGATAGATAGATAGATAGATAGATAGATAGATAGATAGATAGATAGATAGATAGATAGATAGATAGATAGATAGATAGATAGATAGATAGATAGATAGATAGATAGATAGATAGATAGATAGATAGATAGATAGATAGATAGATAGATAGATAGATAGATAGATAGATAGATAGATAGATAGATAGATAGATAGATAGATAGATAGATAGATAGATAGATAGATAGATAGATAGATAGATAGATAGATAGATAGATAGATAGATAGATAGATAGATAGATAGATAGATAGATAGATAGATAGATAGATAGATAGATAGATAGATAGATAGATAGATAGATAGATAGATAGATAGATAGATAGATAGATAGATAGATAGATAGATAGATAGATAGATAGATAGATAGATAGATAGATAGATAGATAGATAGATAGATAGATAGATAGATAGATAGATAGATAGATAGATAGATAGATAGATAGATAGATAGATAGATAGATAGATAGATAGATAGATAGATAGATAGATAGATAGATAGATAGATAGATAGATAGATAGATAGATAGATAGATAGATAGATAGATAGATAGATAGATAGATAGATAGATAGATAGATAGATAGATAGATAGATAGATAGATAGATAGATAGATAGATAGATAGATAGATAGATAGATAGATAGATAGATAGATAGATAGATAGATAGATAGATAGATAGATAGATAGATAGATAGATAGATAGATAGATAGATAGATAGATAGATAGATAGATAGATAGATAGATAGATAGATAGATAGATAGATAGATAGATAGATAGATAGATAGATAGATAGATAGATAGATAGATAGATAGATAGATAGATAGATAGATAGATAGATAGATAGATAGATAGATAGATAGATAGATAGATAGATAGATAGATAGATAGATAGATAGATAGATAGATAGATAGATAGATAGATAGATAGATAGATAGATAGATAGATAGATAGATAGATAGAGATAGATAGATAGATAGATAGATAGATAGATAGATAGATAGATAGATAGATAGATAGATAGATAGATAGATAGATAGATAGATAGATAGATAGATAGATAGATAGATAGATAGATAGATAGATAGATAGATAGATAGATAGATAGATAGATAGATAGATAGATAGATAGATAGATAGATA
>CM010311.1:65345182-65385182 GCA_001923025.3 Taenia multiceps | reverse complement strand
GATAGATAGATAGATAGATAGATAGATAGATAGATAGATAGATAGATAGATAGATAGATAGATAGATAGATAGATAGATAGATAGATAGATAGATAGATAGATAGATAGATAGATAGATAGATAGATAGATAGATAGATAGATAGATAGATAGATAGATAGATAGATAGATAGATAGATAGATAGATAGATAGATAGATAGATAGATAGATAGATAGATAGATAGATAGATAGATAGATAGATAGATAGATAGATAGATAGATAGATAGATAGATAGATAGATAGATAGATAGATAGATAGATAGATAGATAGATAGATAGATAGATAGATAGATAGATAGATAGATAGATAGATAGATAGATAGATAGATAGATAGATAGATAGATAGATAGATAGATAGATAGATAGATAGATAGATAGATAGATAGATAGATAGATAGATAGATAGATAGATAGATAGATAGATAGATAGATAGATAGATAGATAGATAGATAGATAGATAGATAGATAGATAGATAGATAGATAGATAGATAGATAGATAGATAGATAGATAGATAGATAGATAGATAGATAGATAGATAGATAGATAGATAGATAGATAGATAGATAGATAGATAGATAGATAGATAGATAGATAGATAGATAGATAGATAGATAGATAGATAGATAGATAGATAGATAGATAGATAGATAGATAGATAGATAGATAGATAGATAGATAGATAGATAGATAGATAGATAGATAGATAGATAGATGAACCCGTCAGAATCTCCTAGCGTGCATCAAATATCATCAAGAATCAACGGATTTTTTTAGGTCTGTTCTTTGAAAACATTTCCTCTCATTTCGACAGCTACCACCAGGAGGCAAATAACGTTGGACACTGTTCATGGATGCTGCAGTGACGCAGGGTCATCTCTCATCACCAATTTGCTCTCAAGAGAGTTTGTTATAATGCAATTTTGCCTTGAAAAGGGAAGTCTGGTCATGAAGAAAGTGTGTGAAAGTACATAACTTAGAAATAGAGCAATCCTTGCACCAGTTGGTGCCTTGAATGAGGAAAAGTAGTCTGGTTTACTGGTAGAGAATCGCACCTTGTACACATTTGTCCCATTAACATTAGACAACCATTCATGCCCATACTTCCTAGATCACTTTTTGGATTCATCATATTGACGGAAGGACAAAGGATGTTTTGGAGTGGTGTCGCCTATTGTGGCGCACAAAGCTACAACAGGGTGAATTTTATCTCCTGTGAATGAATGCGTTCACTTCCATTTTGTGTTAGCACCCTTTGCAAAGCCCTCTATTCACCACTCCAACTTGCAGACAAGGTAAACAGTGAGTTGAGGCGAAAGAATGTGATGACGATGAGAGTAAAGACAGGGCAGAGGTGGTGTAATACTCGCCTTTTTGTCTGTTTGACTGTTTGCAAGGAAATCCAATGACTTTGGATTACCAATAACGCATTCTTTGCTATAGAAATTAAAAAAGGAATTTGTCCCGTTTGAGTGCAGTGTGTTTGATGAGCCTTCGAGCATTAAGCTATGCGACTAACCATGAGGCGTACTGTTTTTGAAACCGCTACGTTTAGAGTCTGTTTTATCAGCAGCAATCATTGTTAAATTTTACCTGTCGTGGTGCGGTCCACATCATAAAAAAGCAGTACAGCAGCTGTCATAACTCCGAAATGATGAATGACATTTCTAACTAACTTATTTCTACCCACTCACTCCTTCATTCATTTCTCTGTTCAGTCAGTCAGTCAGTCAGTCGGTCGGTCGGTCGGTCGGTCGGTCGGTCGGTCGGTCGGTCGGTCGGTCGGTCGGTCGGTCGGTCGGTCGGGTCGGTCGGTCGGTCGGTCGGTCGGTCGGTCGGTCGGTCGGTCGGTCGGTCGGTCGGTCGGTCGGTCGGTCGGTCGGTCGGTCGGTCGGTCGGTCGGTCGGTCGGTCGGTCGGTCGGTCGGTCGGTCGGTCGGTCGGTCGGTCGGTCGGTCGGCCAGTCACGTAGTTAACCAGTCAGCCACTCAGCTAGTCAGCATGCATTTGAAAGCGCGCAGGATCCTTTGGGTTTGACCGTAAAAGAAGTGACGCTGTGAAATTGACAGTCTTCCATTCTTGTTCTCTGTCACTTACTATTTTATGGTGTCTGGGTGGATCTAATTGGCCTTGATCCCAAAATTTCCTTCCGTCCCTCTGTGACGGCCAATCTTGTCGCATTAATCGCAACGTGACATTGCAGACAACGACACGTAATGACTGCTGTCCATCACCTGCATTCTTTCCAACCAGAGTAGTCACCTTATTATTGAAAGTCAAGAGTATTTGTGATAATCGTTCCAACTTGACACGTTCTGCCACCTCACACTGCCTACCTCCACGGGTTCACTACACCAACAAACTGCACGCCTCCAAGCACATTTCAATAGGTGTGGAGTGAAGATTCTGCATTACACATCTGGCAACTGTTCGTTTCAGCATCCCGCATGGGCTATTATGCACTCTGGAGCCTGATCGCCCAAACCTTTGCCTTTCCTATCCTTTTCGTATTCTGCATTCATTCTCCCGTCTTTGTAAACGCTGACCCTTTCCTTAAGTAATTTGATGAACGCCGCTTTAAACCCCGTGTCCTCGAATTCCCGCCATGCTTTACAAAATGAATAGGGATAAATAGGCAATTCTAGGTTGATATGTGTTTGCCTCCTGATCATTATCAATACATAGGTCCACACGGCATAATTAAGCTTAATTATATAGGTTTGATTTCTGTTGCGATTTCACTCTAAACATTTTCTTTTCTTTGCGGTTTTAGCAAAACCATTGTTGAATTGCATTAGTGAATCCAGTGGGGCACCTATTCAGGCTGGTAATGGAGCAAACGATTGAGCGATGCACAGCCCTCATGGTTACCACCACATGCCAGGGCTCTCAGCATGATCAGAAGACAGGCTGCAAGGCATAAGAACAGCCCACAGACATCCACATACCCGCGTAGCTCAAAACGCAGATGGAGCAAATATTGGTGTGGCAAGCACTTATGCAAAAATTCTACTGCGAATAGATGTCTACTTTAAGTGTTTGAGTAGCATGCCACTACACCGAGGGCAGAACGCCTACTGTGTGGTTGACAATCCTCCTCTAAATGGTCAGTAAATAGATGCGAACCCAAAGGCTAAGTTTGGTCAATTAATCTAGGCATTGTTTTTACGTAAAAGGGAAACCTTAACTTTATGCAAGCCTTAGTATAACTTAGTTTCCCACAGTGAAGAACTTTTCACAGTTCTAGTTCACAATTCTAGTTCTGCAAACCACGAGCTTATGATCCACCTTGCTGTACCGATGCATCTCATAATCGTAATTGGTGATTGCTTTCCTACGTGCACCAGACTTTCCACCTCTGGTCTTTTCTGGTGTTCCTCCTCCAATATGAAATCAACGCGATAAATGCCTTCTATTCCTAACTGGTGGATGCGAGTGACTTTATTAGGCCAAATATCACATATCGCCTCTATGTGCAATGCATTCTGCTGTGAACCTACGAGAACAGGTGAATTAAGATGTTGAAATGGAGATTGGGCCGTCAGTGTAAACTACTTAGCTTCGAGATATAGCGACAGCCATTGTTTTGCCTTATTCGACATTAAGATTCCAGGACAAACAAAGGCAAAGTTCTAGATCATTGCATTTTTTAGGGAACAGGATTTCTGCAAAACTTCTCTCAGCACTGTGGGAATTGCGGTTCTTGACGGCTGAAATGCTGTGTTTTATAATGTAGAGGGAGGGGGGGAGAGGGCGTGAAAGCTGGCAGTAAGGAAACAAACGTGAATTCAGAACAGCATTCTTCCATCCTCACCACGCAGCTCACAAGCACTTGCCATAAAAGCGGACAGACGGCATTGACTAGCTTTCTGGCACATGGAAGACAATATCGTCTTCCAACACTTCACATCACAAATTTTGTTTGGAACATACAACATAGCCAAATACCACAAACCGGATGAATTACAACCCAGTTTGACCCACAGAAAACATGCCATGATCAAGTTCTGTTGGCTGTCACGTTGGCCACACCAACTACATGGATGTCGAGGCAGTGCAACAGCACTAGCAACACTGCTTGCTTTGCATAACACCGTCGCACGTTCCATTCAGCAAATTCAATTACCAAATCGTAATCGTCTAAACGTAAAATCATTTGCTATTTGGCTGATTTATTTAGTTGTTAATTCAAAGGCACGCAATCCCTTTATTCAAAATTTATTTTAGTCAAGCATTACTGTAAAGTAGATGAAGCGGTTTGCGTCCCACACTGGGTGGGGAGTAGATGGCTCTCGTCAGTGCTGCGGTGCCCTTAGGCATTGTTAACCAAGAGACTTAACCTCGGATTTATTCCACGCATTCCCAAAAAGCCCACATGACGTACCAATCACAACGTATTTTCCTGTCCTTTACATCACCGTGGTCTCCACTTAATTGCACAATTCACCCACACCCACTTGACATTCAAATAACGTTGCTCCATTCATTCGTTAAACAGCATGCTTGAATATGCTTACTACTTTTCACGTGCGAATACTTTCGTGTTCATTAAGTCAACGAAAACGTCCTCGGGAAACGCGTTGTTTTTTTGCGTCTAGTGAAAGTAAATGTTCTTTGCAAGCACGCCTCTTCCATCCTTGCGGTATTCGACTGCGTCAACACCAGCTACAGACTCAACCTGACCGGCGCGTTAATGCACTTTCATCATCTACGTCAAAGCCTCTGTCACTGCCATTTCCGCCATCGCCAGCCTTTTATCTGGAATACATTCCTTGCTGGACAGCTAGAGACAAGGAGAACCTTAACACTAATTGAATAACTGCATCAGCCAGCAGACTAATGTAAACTTCACGGCTTTCATGCTCCCAACCTGTGTTCCAGTGGCAGGAAACAGTGGCAGCGAGCAATTAATCGCATGCCTTGTGCAGTCTAAGGCTGGTGAGACTAGTCTTAACGGCAAGTGTGTTGCAGGGGCATCCAGACGTCTGCAGTTACTTGGCTTTATGCGTCACATTTCATGCAGTATTACTCATACTTCGGGGAAGTCCTGACAGCATGGCAGATCCCTGACCCCGCACTGATAAATTCGCGCAGGATGGCAATGGTGGTTGATCACATCTATGTATTTGATAGATTTGGCATCTTACAGAGGCCCAACGTTGTGCCTCCCCACTGATGCTGTTCATCTTCTATCCGCCGCTTCCGATTCGCGTATTCTTTCCATTACGCCATAAATGGTATCCTGTACCTCACATTACGTGGTTTGAAAGTTCTCATATAAATTTTACATTTACCGTCTTCTTTCCTCATAATCCCAATCGCTCCTTTATTTCGCCATCGATTCATGTAGTTTGGTGCAGAAAAAATTGTAATTATCTTCTCATGGATAAAGCTGAAGCCTTTCGGGAAGTATTGATGACCTCGGATAATGTTCTTCATCTCGTGCTTTTCGAGAAATTCGTGCGTCACATCGCAGCCAAACTGGAAACTGACACGCCTTGAACTGGGTCGCCAGCCGAACGGTGAAGGATCGCTCTCTGGTATTGGATCGGACCAAAGCAGATCACACATCAATCCACCACTGGGCACATCCACGGGTCTAGGTATCGCGTTGATAGCTGTTCGAAGGTCCGTTACGTCGGGTTCCATGAGATCCTTTGAGATGCCTCCATGTGCACAAAAAACAGTCTCCTCTATAATCGCCGCAATGGGCATGTGATTGAAAGCAAATGTGAAATTATAGAGCACTCTGGGATCGTTGTAGCGTTCTACAATCTCCCTTTCAAAGCCGTTTTGCTTGCACATCCTCTCGCATTCATGGTTGCCTCTCAGCAAGTAGATGTTGTGGGGATATTTCAACTTGTAGGCGAAAAGTAGGATGGCAACTTCAACCGATTGTGGACCTCGATCTACATAGTCACCAAGGCAGAGGTATTGCTCCTCGGGTGGAAAACCGGTCCTTTGAAAGATTCTCAATAAATCCAGGAACTGCCCGTGAACATCACCAACTACGTTAATGGGACATTGGAGCTCCAGTACCATCGGCTCATTATAAAATATATTCGCGACGCTTGAGCACACCACCTCTATGTGCTCCCTTTCCACATCGACATAGTAGCCTGGATTGTTTCCGCCACCACGAAGCCTGATGATCAAAGTATCCAGTAAATCGTCCAAATTGTCTTCATGTATCATGTCATTCGGACCTTGCGGCCGATCCACCATCACTGCTTTGGCCTGACACGTCCTCTTCGCTGCACCACCAGTGCTGACGAATTGATTGGGTCACGTGAATGTCATCCAGCTACAGGTCGCTAATAACAGCTGTCAATGTACTTCATGTCTTTTTCAGAAAGGCCTTTTTGCAAGGTGGAAAGTAGCATCACATATGGTGGACGGTGAGTAGGCCCGCTGACCTCCACGTGGACACACCGATTTCATGCAGCTCGCCGGGATGACTAGTGTCACCACTCTACCTCAAGAAAACGGACGATAAGGACAGAGTCTTTGTTAGTGGCTCTACAATGTATTATTGCAATTGACTAATTTTTTTACCAAAGTTTGATTTAAAATCGCAGAGATGCGCCAGTGAACCTATTGTGTTGAAGGGAGCAGCTGCGAAGCAGATACTAATACTCATCACGAAATAAAAGAACCCTTTGCAGCAACGACCTCACCGATGAACGAGAGGATAAGAATTATAACTAGTGTCAACCTTAGTAGATACATTTGGGATGGCAGCATTTTCGAATGGAGCCTAGGAATCCAACTCAACTAAGAATTAACAGTGCAAATTAAAAGCTCTCCTGATGAAATATTTGGCATTCCTTTTTTACTGGACCCTTTTTTACTGGATCCTTTTTTAGAACTGGCCTGTATATTTTGTTTGTAGGTCTGCAAATGAAGTTTTCTTAAACGACCGATTTGTACGAATCGGTGGTTCCAATTCGGCAACCGACTCTTTTGGCTACGCTGCCTAGCATTACGAAGCTAAATGCCAAGCTAAGCTAAGCTAAGAACATTTAGATGGTACAAAAGCAAAACTCAAAGAAATAGAGCTCCAACAGTCAATTGATGGCTGAATTGCCCTTTGACAGGTTCCTTTGGTAGGCTTGTCTTGCCCAACCGTACCAAACAGTTAAGCGTCCGAGTAGCCATTATGTCCCTAGCTGCATCAGTCATGGGAGGCCTATCGCCCTCCTTCCTAGTCTCAGGCTGTTCCCACATTTCAACGCTACCAATTCTCAACACTCCTTCCGCATGCTGTCAACCCAAATCCCATTTTTAGGATCTCTAGCCAGTACTTTCTCCCTTTACGTTTTGCAGAGCAGGCGATGCAATGCCCCACATACCCATGAAAACGGTAGACCGGGACTACACTCCCTAACTTATTCACCAACACCTAGTAAACCTTGCCTACTTTCTCCCATTTCAGTGCTGCTCAGCTACCTACTTGCACTTCATTCGGGCAATCCAGACGTCAGACGGAGGTGCCTTCCACCTTCCCAATCCCTACGCCTCCGCATACGTGTGTATAAGCACCATAAACGGCTATACAACGAATCTTCGCACATCTTTCAAGTCCGCAGTGATAAAATTCCTCAACCAATTTCCAGCGGTACACCAGATTTTTGTGAGCATCAAAAGAACAAGGAGTTGGAGCCTCAAAACCCTTCCATGTAGGAAATTTATCTTTTTTGGCACACTGGGGTTAGTTAGTCAACTACAGACTACCATGATTGCCTTCCTGGGACGGGTTAGCCCACATCTACCATTAATGCACCAATTCCGCTACGGAATGGAGGAAGACATTATAAACCGATGAAAAGAAAAATCAAAAGAACTCATGCATTTGAATGCAAAAACGTGAAACAAGCGCCGATCAGATACTAGTCATAATACGTTATTACGCCCGACCCCTGAAAGGCGATCCATGGAAATTAGTGCAAAGCAATCACTGGAATAAATGCAAAGTCTATATTCAAATATAAATTCATAGGCTAAGCACAAAATATAATATGGTGGACTACAAAGAGGTCAAGTTAAAAAAAGAGGCAGGAGAAGGCAGAGTGGAAATGAAATAGGAACGATTTGATGACTTCCTCATCACTTACAGCCTTGTGCCTTTCTCTTCCATACTCCAACGACACGGACTGGATGACAGACAGTTATCAATTATTCAGCCAGATTCAGTAGCGCATGTAGGCCAAGCCACCCTACACGACTATGATTCCACCAATTAGAAAGACTCAAGACCCTTCAAGTAAAATATTCCAGTTCAGTGGGTTCCTTTAAGGGCTCCAGAATCCTATCCGCGTTCTCGGTCGGATCATTCTACTCTTTCTTTCATCCGCCAGTTCCTTCTTAGGTAAGCATTGAACGTTCACATTGAATTGAGACAAACACAAGCAGCCACACGACGAGCACTCACAACAGCCATTCAGTTAACGCGGTTTCTCGTAGATGAACAAAACACATTCCTTTGCAGAAGCAGTTTGAATGCAACGTCTTAACGTCGCCCTTTTTAGGCCTTCACATTTGCATTACGTTTTGTTTGCTTTAAAAATTGCGATATTAGCTGGTGTAAACAAGCAAATGACGAGGCAAATGGAAAACCAAGTTTTCGTACTTTCTGAAGCACCATGCCACATTTGGGCATTACTATTAGTGTCGTGCCACTATGTTTGATAGCCACTACACTCCTGTTTTTCCTCAAATTTTTCTGGGTCCATTTTTGTCGTAAATTGCATTTTACATTTTAACCCCTTCCAAATACTTTCCAAGAGTCTTAAATGTATTTGTATCACACCGGAAATTTTATTCCCCTTCAATTTGTATAGAATCTAGAGCTTGCATCCCTTTTGGCGAGTCGAACTTTCTTCATTTTATAATTCACAAACCTCGAGATTCGACGTCTAAGCACATCTTTTTTTTCAAGGGCCGTCTCATGATGCCAAATGGCTGATTGACAAGGCAGACGCTGCATAATTAGCTTAACTTATATTATGCTGGTTGGTGATCGCCGGTTTGCACTGCCTCTAAACAAATAATAATGAAGCAATTCAGCTGTCATTCCCAACTCTCTTATCGCTGGTTCCTCTATCAACTCTGAGATGGTGAATAAAAGATAGTAGAGCTCAAATTCTTCCTCAATCCTCACGGTTGGCATATTTTTGAACTTGAGTGGCTTGATGTCTGCTTTTTGTAATTATTGTATTAGAGCCTTAAATTGTGGTTGTTTTCTTCCTTCATTTATGTGGGAGTGCACTCTTGCTCTAGCAATAACATCAGGTAACAGCGGAATCACTAATTCATGGTGGTGATGAGGTGGTCGTATGATGCTCCATTCTTAAGTGCCTGGTAGCATTTTTTCTCCTCTGCTCCTAACTGCCTTATCTCCCCAAGAAGCTTAGATGAGAATCATGCTGATCTTGCCCCCTTGTTGGTCCAAGCTACAAGCGGGGGAAAAATTTCTTGGCATCCCCTGCGGTGGCCAAGGGACTCCTGATTTACGGAAGTGAGATAAAGTCGTTTTTAGGTTAAGTCGAGTTTTATGCGGATGTCTTAGAACCGCATATTTTGCACCTTTCTTTCATATGATAGCCGCCATTGAGTACTTACTCCACCACTAAGTGGTTAGGTGGCGCGATTTTCAAGTGATTTCCGTATGGAGCGTGGTTCAAGTGTGTGTCAACAGTGTGGTTAACGTTGGTGGTTCTGCTTAATTCATTACCTTTCTATGGAGGATAAGCTCTTCGAGGTGGCATTGTTTCATTGTTGTCAATCGGTGTCGAAATTCTTGAATCGTTCGTAGCTTCCATTGATGGGTTTTGCATCTTCTGGCCTTAGGGCTGTCGACACCCACTTACTGCTAGACAATGAGTTGTCGACATATACATACTTAAGTGTGCCTTGAAGCCTTGATGTGACCACCTAGCAGCAAATTTACCCGATTTTATCCATCTCAAGGGCTTGGCATCAGCCTGCTCTCTCATTTTCCCACCTAGACAACTGCCTACACACAGACTACCATGTAAACACGTGCCTGGATGCTTTGCTTGGGAAAGAGTTGGGATTTGTTCACTCAATAGTCTAATCACAGGCGTGAGAACTTGGGAGCCCGAGTTCTGGGACGAGATTCCAGGCTGGTAGTCAAAATGGGTTATTAAAAACACACAGGTAGCAAGAATCTTCACCACTGGAGACTGTAGTCTACGCCGCCACACAGGGCTTGAGTCATTAAACAGGTTTAATGTCGTGTAGGTTTTACGACCCACACACACTACGCATGCATCGAATTCTCTAGAAGGCTATTAATCTCTGTCACGAGTAAAGTATGAGAACACAGAGAGGAGTCGGCCTGACAATGATGACGTAGCAAACCAGGGTAGACATGCTGATAGAACGTGCCAGAAGGTAAAATAGACCTTGTAAAGTGATGCATAATTTACGGGCAGGTGTGTTGGTGGAACATTCTAGAAGCCTAATTACCCTTATAGCGATGGAATGGGAGGCGAAGTTCGCCGGGTGAATGTGATGATGACGAAGTAAACGTGAGTGGAAGGGGTGTTGAGGAAGGTTCTAGAAAGGTAATTACCTTCACGAGGCTGATAGAACACTCTAGAAGGCCATCCACTACCGCGAAGATGGAATAGCAAACTCGATTAGGTGTACTGATGTAATGCTTTGGAAGGTCTGTCACATCTACGAAGATGAAACAAAGACTAAGTTCGTCATCAAGCACGGACTGGTGTGCTGAGAGAACCAGAGAAAATTAGGTTATTGAAAATAACGGCTTGGAAGGCGTGCTGATAGAATGTTTTAGAGGGCCACCCACCCATACGAAGACGGGATAAAGGCGGACTTCGCCTGGTAAAGTTGAAGAACTATCGCCTGGTGGAATATTTCAGGGAGTTCTTCACCCTCATGTTCCTCCGATGACAGTGATATACCGGGCACGAATAGAAGGTGTGGATGGAATGTTCAAGAAGGTCCACTGCCACTGCGAAGGGGAAGAGAAGGGAGGATGAATCAGCACGAGTGGAAGTCTCGCCGATTATCTCTACGTCGACGAAATGGAGGCGAAATTCGTCCGGTAAGGTTAACGAATTAGGCGAGAGTGGGAGGTGTGCTGATTGAATGGCCCGGAAAGCCAATTATCTCTACGAAGCCGAAATGATGGCTTGATGAAGTTGTGATGCATGAACTACGAGTCGAGGTTATGTCGACAGTACTTTCTGAAAGGTCGTTTACCCCTATGAGGGTAAAGTTGGCGTAGTGTTAAATACGGGTGAAAAGTAGGCCAATAGAGCGGTTTTGAAGGCCAAATCACCTCGACCAAGAGAAAATCAGAGCGATAGGTGTACTAATTAGATGTTCTAGAAAGGCACCTGCCTCCACGACGAGGGGTATGGGAGAACGAAGAGCGAGAATCGTCCGATGCAATGTTCTCGAAGGTCCACCACCACGGCAAAGGTCAATCGCCTCTATGAAGATGAAGTGAAGGCGAAATTCGCCTAGTGAAGTTGATGGTGTACCAAACACGAGTGGACGGTATGCTGATGAAACGATTTGGATGGTCAGCTACCTCTACCAAGGTGGAATGAAGAAGGAACTCTCCTGAGGCAGATGATGACATGTCAAGCATGCGGAGAGGATATCCTGATAGAGCGTTCTAGAAAGCGAGATCAACTCAGTGATGATTATGCTTCAAGCATGAGTAGACGCGCTAGTCCAATGTTCTAGGGGGCAAATTACCCCCAAGAGGGAGGAATAAAGGCCAAATTCGCCTGGCGAAGATGGGCAAATGGAATGTTATATAACACCTAGCACCTCTAGGAAGATGAAATTTAGGCAAAATTCTCCCAATGGAGATGATAACGTAGCAAACAAGAGTAGGCGTTCCTATGGAGTGTTCCGGAATGGCAATTGCCCACGCGAAGAAAATCGAGGTGAAATTTGCCTAACAAAGTTGGTAACGCATCAAATAAGGGTAAAAGGTGGGCTGATAAAACGTTCTAGAGGGCCAAACACCTTTACGAAGGCAGAATGAAGGCGCCACTCGTCTGGTGATGTTGATAACGTATGAAACACGAGTAGGCATGCTGATCCCGGCCCCGTGGATTGTTGAGCTCGAGTTTACACATGCAATGCAGGCGCATAGACAGTCATGGCTTCTGGAACATTCTTTTACACGGTTGCTTTCGCTGACCAATGATGGTAACGCAGGCCACCTTGTTGCAACCCACGGGCTTAACTAACTAGCTAGTAGTCTACCGACATTGCTTTCCTCTCCCCTCCCCAGTCTCTCACAAAAAACCTACTTCTTGCCCAAAGCTACTAATTCATCCATTCGAGGCGAGAATTAAATCCCTTTTCTTCCTCTCGACATTTTCATGCTTGAGGGTGATACCAGTCAAGGAGGACATCCTTAACCTGTTAATTACTACCTCACAGGCACCAAGACACAATTATTTGTAGATGGATGAATGGGCGCGGTGGTAGAAAGTCGAGGTCACACTTAACACCGCCGCGAGGCCTAGACGAATTATGGCTTGCACGCACCACGTCCTCACATTCGTGTAAGGCGTTGCCAACCAATGAGAAAGCGGCATGACATTGTGGCACTTCCTTATTGGCTAGGAATATTCGAGAATTTTGTGCGCATTTCGGAATTGTTCCAGAACGCCGCTCGGCGAGAATATAAGGCTTTGCTACGATCACGTACGCGTTAATTCGTACTGCAGAGCTATGTCTAAGGGTCCAGCTGTCGGTATCGATTTGGGGACGACTTTCTCTTGCGTTGGCGTGTTTCAACACGGCAAGGTGGAGATAATCGCCAATGACCAGGGCAATCGTACTACACCAAGTTATGTCGCCTTTACGGATACAGAGCGTCTCATTGGTGATGCTGCTAAGAATCAGGTGGCCATGAATCCTAGCAACACGGTGTTCGATGCCAAACGCTTGATTGGACGTCGTTTTGAAGACAAGACGGTGCAAGGTGACATGAAGCATTGGCCCTTTAAAGTGATCAATTCGGGAGGCAAGCCGAAGATTGAAGTGGAGTATCGTGGTGAGACCAAGCAATTCAGCGCGGAGGAAATCTCGTCCATGGTACTACTAAAGATGAAGGAAACTGCAGAGGCGTACTTGGGCAAGAAGGTAACCGATGCAGTCATCACGGTGCCGGCTTACTTCAACGACAGTCAGCGTCAGGCAACGAAGGATGCGGGCACGATATCGGGCATGAATGTGCTGCGTATTATTAATGAGCCGACAGCAGCCGCTATCGCCTACGGCTTGGATAAGAAGGTAGGCAAGGAGCGCAACGTGCTCATTTTCGACTTGGGCGGGGGCACCTTCGATGTGTCTATCCTGTCCATAGAGGATGGCATATTTGAAGTGAAGTCAACCGCCGGCGACACGCATCTTGGCGGCGAAGATTTCGACTCTCGCTTGGTTAGCCACTTTGTGGAGGAGTTCAAGCGAAAGCAGAAGGGGAAGGACCTGACTACGAACAAGAGAGCCATTCGTCGTCTGCGAACAGCGTGTGAGAGGGCGAAGAGGACGTTGAGCTCGAGTGCTCAGGCGAACATCGAAATTGACTCGTTGATGGAGGGCATTGACTTTTACACGTCGATCACACGGGCTCGTTTCGAGGAGCTCTGCGCAGACCTCTTTCGCAGCACGCTGGATCCAGTGGAGAAGGCGCTGCGTGATGCCAAGTTGGACAAGGGTGCTGTCCACGATATAGTGTTGGTGGGCGGTTCGACCCGTATACCAAAGGTACAGAAGTTGTTGCAAGACTTCTTCAATGGACGCGAGTTGAACAAGTCCATCAATCCAGATGAGGCTGTTGCTTACGGTGCCGCTGTGCAGGCGGCCATTCTGAGTGGCGACAAGTCGGAAGCAGTGCAGGATCTCCTGTTGCTGGATGTGGCGCCGCTGTCGCTGGGTCTGGAGACAGCGGGTGGTGTGATGACTGCGCTGATTAAACGCAACACAACAATTCCAACGAAGCAGACGCAGACTTTCACCACGTACTCAGACAATCAGCCAGGTGTGCTGATCCAGGTGTACGAGGGTGAGCGTGCGATGACGCGGGACAACAACTTGCTGGGCAAGTTTGAGCTCTCGGGCATTCCGCCGGCGCCGCGTGGTGTTCCCCAGATTGAGGTGACGTTCGATATTGATGCCAACGGCATCCTCAATGTTTCGGCTGTGGATAAGTCAACAGGAAAGCAGAATAAGATCACTATCACCAATGACAAGGGTCGCCTGTCGAAGGAGGAGATCGAGCGGATGGTGAACGATGCAGAGAAGTATAAGCAAGAAGATGAGAAGCAGAGGGATCGGGTGGCAGCCAAGAATGGCTTGGAGAGCTATGCCTTTACCATGAAGTCAACGGTGGAGGATGAGAAAGTGAAGGATAAGATAAGCGAGTCGGATAGGAAGAAGATAATGGAGAAGTGTGAAGAGACGATAAAGTGGTTGGATAGCAACCAACAGGCCGACAAGGAGGAGTACGAGCACAAACAGAAGGAGTTGGAGAGCGTGTGCAATCCCATCATCACGAAGATGTACCAAGAGGCGGGCGGTGCTGGTGGCATGCCTGGAGGTATGCCAGGCGGCATGCCCGGCGGTGGTATGGGCGGTGCGGGTTCTGGCAACCGCGGTCCCACCATTGAAGAGGTGGACTAATGTGATTCTCCTCTGGGGCTTGACTGTTTCTGGACTTGCTTATGTGTGCTTTTATGGTTTTCTTGGATGTACTTGTATTTTTCGTAAAGATGTGCTTGCTAACATCCTGTCTAGTTTTCGTGACCGAGTTTCGGGGTCGTGTGGTTGCGGGCTGGGGGCCATCGGCATTATGGATTGGAGGATGTCCATGTGGTTAGGCAGGGGAGGCTCGGTTGATGGTTGCAGCACTGGGGAGGGCGACGCCGGGGTGGATGGAGGGTGGGGCGGTTCTTTCCGTGGTCTTCACGATCCGGGGAGTACGTTTGTTCCCTAAGCCGGCTCGAGGCCTCTGCGGCAGTTTGGTGGTGTCTTGGTTTAGGGGCCCGTGATCCACTTGAGACGAGTCTTGCCCCGGCACACGTTCGCAGTTGTTCGGTGGGTTATCAAACGTGGAAAGGGACTTAGGCCTCAGTCTCTGAACTGCGGAAACTGAACGTGCTTAAATTGTTGAACAAAGTGGCATAATCCGATCGGCTTCTTTGTCATTGTGGAGGGCTCTCTTGTTCTGTGTTACTCTACTTGACAGTACCTGGCGTGGTGTCCGCCAAGTTGCTCCTGCTAAGTCTTTCGAAGGAGAGCCAATTAAGGGAATGTGATGATCCAGGATGAGGTCACTCGTTGAAAGGCCTGCCTTCGAGATCTGTGAGTCTTAATTCATATCCACATCGCGCCCTACATCCTGGAAGCCAGAATTGAGAGTTGGAACAACTAGGCAACCTTCTGGAAGAGCGGCCAGCTTTACTATTCCGCCTTGGACTTTAAAAGTTGCCTATTACACATTGATAGTCTACTTAAATGCATATGAGTAGGTCATGGAATCTATCATTTTAATGTGGATGATTGGTTAATTTCAAGATTAACAAAGAATTTACAACCTCATATTCCAGCAAAATTCTTTTAACACTGCATCGTGCTTGCACTGGAAATGTGTGAATTCAGTAGCCAGTTGTCAGTGAGTGGTGATCTTGATCCTGATCTTGGGCAAACAGATGCAAAGACAAGCATAGATTTTGGAATTGAGTTGTCGAGAGATGGAGGTTTCTTCTTGCAAAGCACAATCGCCTAATTGATAGCCAGAGAAAACGCATCTCAAGCTTACCTCCCTCGATAGGGAAAAGGCTGCGAAGAAGCCACGTCAGTTGACATACATTACCATTAATAAATGCTAATGGGGTTAGCGAAACAATATATCTGTCACTGGCTTTCGTGTCGAAACCCATTTATTACCCAATGCTTAGATGGCCTTGGAGGGCTGATGGAAGTAGGTAGAGCCAAAATTTTAATGAACCAACTCATAGCAGAAGTAAGGAGGCAAACAAAAAAGGCGAAGCAAATGAATGACAATTTTATGGCTTACTGCGGTGACATGATAATGAAGGTGAATTGCAGATGTTTACCACCACAAAAAGACTTGAACCACATCTCCAAGCCGCATTGTGTGAAAAAACCTCGTTGATGACACAGAGAATAATGAGAAAAGATATTGAGGGGAGGTCTTAATGAACCACATGAATGAGCACTTTGTTTACCCGTGTCAAAATTCCCATGTATTCATAGAAAAGTCTTTAGAGATTCCCACATACTTCTCACTTTTTTTGTTCTCGTCACCCTAAATATCCCCTCACCCAGCCAATGTCCCTACTGGGATGCATCGAGACAGCTACACAATGGAACGCAGTAGAGTAAACTAACGCCTACTCAGCTAATAGACTGAAAAAGATTGTAGGTGGAAGTAGCGAGAAAGTCATGCGGAAGGCAAGTGAAAAATAATGATTCGCCATGAATGGGCTTAGCTGTTTGCAGAACTATCTTCCACTAGCTGGTTTGAAAAATCAACTTGTTATTTTCCCCATAAAAAATACTCCATATGCGTTTAAAAAGACGCTCACAGGCGGATCTCTAATAGATTATTGGAAGGAAGTGCACTTTACCCTATTCCTTCTTAATCCTTACGAACGCTGAACGGCAAGCATTTACCCACCTCCGCCAAATCGTGGTAATAAAAAAGGCTTTGATGTTGCATTGGCGGGTGAGTGTTCCACTTATCAAAGTGGCAAAAATGCCATCCCCTGCGTCTCTGTGGTATTCATACATCAGTGCCCATGGCACTAGTTTGAGGCTAGATGCACAAATGGGAGGTCTGGCGAGTAAAACGCAATTCGTTTGTTTACACTTTTAGATAACAAGAGAGCATATCTGATCATTGTCCCATGGAGAGGGTGCCATCATCCCTAGGGAAAAACAAGCTCTGATTTATTTCTTAAGACATGAAACGTTGTAGCAATTCTTCTGCTATGTAAGGATGTGAACCAAGACCAGCAAGAAGTCATAAAAATGTATATCAGCTAAGTTAAAGGCTATTTAAGGGCAACATAGGGTCAGAAAAATTATTTGTTAAACTAACCAACTAGGAATCTGCACTTGATTTAGTTAGTAACGATCCTATTAAAATAGCATACACTGCCGAATTAGCTGCTTTTTATTTGACTAATAATGAGGCAAATCAAATAAACTAAATCCCAGCCATTATTTAAAACTAAATGTCTTGTGACGGCGATGATGTTAATGCTGCCCATGATCCAGTTTTGCACATGGTTGAGCAACATTGCCTGTGGTAAGTTTCAGCCTGTGACTTCACTCCGGGTGCGATGGTGGATTCTACTCAGGGCTATAACGCTCCACAAGTACAGCGCAAATTCTTAATTCCCTTGGCGGAGGCCGTATGAGAAAGCGTATTTTATTGTTTTAAATAAGTTCATAGACGTCGCGGAGGACCCCTCTTCTTTGCAAGAATTCATAAATTTTGTAATTACTGGAAAAAAGACGACGTGTACTAAAGATAATGTCAGAAACTGGCGCAAAGATGCTTTAAAAGGTTCGCTCATATCTCTTGCTTTTGTTACTTACAGCTTTAAGGCTTGTAAGTGCTAGAGCGATGATGGTAGAAGAGGTTCCTGAAGTGCCAGCTGACCCAAAACATCCTCCTAACGACAGTGATGCCATGGATACAGAAACGAATGCCTCTCTCCCGAAGAAAATGAAATTATCATCCGCACTAAGTCTGTATAAGCCTATGCTGTGATGGTTTTTTGTAGGAACTGATATCTCTTGCTCTATTCCAACGCTGAAAATTGAAGACATTGACAGCACAGTGCCTTCAGCTTTGCTGGTTGGTGTCATTTTCATTCCTGTATTATTTTTCAACTAGAAACAAGTAAAACTTGCTTTCAGATGTCATATAAACCCATCGAATCTACCAAAAGTATGGCCTACAGTGTTGATCAATGGTCCGCCTTTCTGTGGAAAAACCACACTTATCAAATCCATCGCAGGAGTATTTCAAATTAGTTTTTCTAACTTTTATAGACCCTTAAAGTGAATTATCTCTCCGTCGCCGTAGGCCTTGTTACCCCAACTATTCGTACCTGGCGCGAAATTTTCAACCAGGCCAAGGTTTGCTTTATTTTACGTACTTTACTATCTTCCAGACTAATGCACCTTGTGTTCTCCATATTGATGCCATTGATAGCATGGAAAAGCATAATGCTCCCGTTGGGACTTTTCGTGTCGTCTGTTTATTGAAAAACGAACTCTTAACTGGTGAGATATTAGATGTTTATTATTGTTCTAGAATGCGTTGGCACTGGTATAGTCGTTGTTGGTGAAACTCGTAAACTTATAGCAAGTCTCCCTCAAGATGTTACAGACTTATTTACGCATAGGTTTACTTTTGGCATGATGGAAGAATCTTGTCGTTTAAGGTTAGATCATTCGTCTTCTTCATTATCCCACGATCTCTGACCGTATTAACCATCTCTGATATGCACTCTTGCAGTCTGCTCTCCCAGTTTCTTGTGGACGAAGTTTCAACCTTAAAAGGCGAGGATGGGTCTCCTTTGGGGGAGGAATCTCAGCTCCTGTTGGCGGAGGATCTAACTCTCGAAGAAATCGCTCATCGCACACCAGGTTACGAAGCCGGTGATCTGGTTCGACTAATTCTGGCTCTTCGCATGGAATTAATGTCCAGATTGGCGGAAGAAGCATCCCCATTAGCTGAGGTTAGAAGCCTTTTGAATTTGTTAATTTTTTATGTTAACATTAGTTGTGGGTACAGCGATAGCCGCAAAGACTGACCAGACGAGCTCTAAATTTTGGGAGAAAGACAGCGTAGATTAAACAATTGACTGCGTAAGAGACGTCCTTCAAGGAGGAAAGGAACTTGCTCATATTGATAATACGAATGGCCCGCGGTGTGTTTTCTTCACCTAAGCTTACGGTTACATGAAGTCGCATGAGCACGACGATACCGAGGGGAAGGTAGAGAAGAAGGAAGCATGTGCTCATTGCCAAGTGGCCGGTAATGCGTCCCATCTCCTGAGCACCTCTTCCACCAACTGCCATCGTTGTACGCCACCGGTGGGCCCTCCAGAGTTGTTGCACGATGACGAGGTTGAGCACGAGGACTATTATCACGGGTAGGAAGAATGTCACAATGGTGGTAAAAACGATTGCAAAGTCTGCTAGCATAGCTCTACTTCGGTCCATGCGACAGGCGATGTTACCTTCCGTCTCCACCATCAAAGTTTGCACTAAGAGGGTGGGGATGTTGCCACTGGCACCGAGAATTGCGACCATGAGGCAGGCTAGAATCGCTTCTTTACGGTAGCGGCAAGCATGAAATCGAATAGGATAGTAGGTACTGAGCACCCGATCGATGGAGAAGACCACAACGAGGTAAGAGGCGACGAAGTACATGGTGTTGGGCAAATACTCGAGCAGTTTGCAATTTACCTCCGAGGTGGCATCCAGTTTGATAGAAAATGCACCTCCAGTTGCATAGTGCAAACCTCTGCCGAGAAAGTCATCCAATGCAGTGTTAATGATAAGAGAGATGGTATGTGCCAAGGCCAAGCTGATGGCGAATACAGAGAATCGGGTGCGTGGTTTTTCTCGCCAAAAGAGGCATATAATGAGGGCGTTTCCAAGCCCTCCAGTGATTGCGATGATAGGCGAAGCGTAGGCTCTGAATACGCCGACAAGGGTACTATATTCCGCGAATTTGGAAGCGAAACGATCGTTTTCCAAGCCCTGTTGCCGATTTAGCATGACTGAAAGCGTCTGAATTTGTGTCGCTAGATCGGGGAAGTGTGCTCACTGCGTTACTGATTGAGTTCATGAGCGTGACCTTCATTCGTTTCCAACTCTTATTTGTAGTGCAAGTCGTTGGGTCGAGTGACACGAGACGTGTTGGATACAGCCTTGACTCAAGTCACACCAGCAGTTAAAAATACCGCGGAGTTCGTTACAGTTCCTGATGTGACTTGGAATGATGTTGGCGGGCTTGAGGAGACTAAGATGCATCTCCACAACCAATTTATGGTACGTTTCATTCAGGTGGTGCTATCATTTTTCCTCACTATCACTGTTTATTGAGAGGTCACTATTTGTAGTGAAAAGCTTGTGGAAAACTCGAAGGATAGCCTTAAGATGGATGGTTTCCTCGTCCTCTTCCTTTAAGTCCTGTCCTTGATACTCTTTCTGCTTTGGATTTCACGAAGCTGTCGAATCTACTAGGGTTTGGCTTTTTTCCCTTCCTGCTTTCTACATGGCATCTACTCTGAAGGATCCATTTACTCTGAATTGCTCTGAATTAGTCGACATTTTATAGAATAATCGTTTTTTCCTTTTCTGTAGGCGAAACAGGTTGCTTCATGGGGTTGACTTTTGTGATTCGCCTCCTCTTATACCTTGTAGGCCTTTTACGGTTATCTAACAGTATGAGTTATTCCCGACGCATAGGAGGGTATCAAATTAATCTCTATAGCTCTGACTCGTTCAAGTCTAAACTCCCTCCTTTACTGAGCACTATCTATAGCCTTAAACTGAGAACTGGAGCCCCAAATTCATTATTGTTCCTCAATGTTTCTTAGCTTCTCATAGATGATTGGGAGAGAGCACAAGCTCTACGAAGGCGATCTGGAGGTGTTTTGTTGGAAGGACCTCCAGGATGTGGCAAGACACTGATTGCTAAGGCCCTCTCTAACACCGCTGGACTCAACTTTCTCTCTGTAAAGGGTCCAGAGGTTCTGAACAAGTTTCAGGGTGAAAGCGAGCGTCGAATTAGGGAAATATTCGAGCGTGGACGAGCGTGTCAGCCATGCCTCATCTTCTTCGACGAAATTGACGCCATTTGTCCACGACGGGATGGAGAAGAGACCTCTGGTGCGTGGCTATTTGGATAGACAATGTCATCACCAGGTGGGTGGGTTTATTTTGCCTCTTTTGGAATTGCAGGTAGTCGAGTGAGTGTGGTGAACCAGTTATTGGTGGAATTGGATGGAATCGACAAGCATCGACAGGCGAGGGTGTTTGTAGTGGGGGCGACAAATAGAAAGGATATGATCGACGAAGCAGTTTTGAGACCTGGTCGCCTGGGTCTGCATTTGTATGTCTCGCCTCCGGCGTCACATTTTGAGCGAGCTGACGTCCTCTCTGCATGCACTCGTGGAGCTACTGCTCCAGTAATTGAGGGTGGAATAGAGGTGTTGCAACGTGTTGCGTCCGACCCTCGCACCGATGGAATGAGGTAAGTGATTGCATACACCCGTGTGTGTGCATCCATACCGCAAGTCTGAACATTTCTGATGTCCTGCTTGTAGCGGTGCAGATTTGGAAAACCTACTGGAGATGGCAAAATTGAAAGCTCAATTGGCGAAGAGGGATTTCCTGGTTGAGGATGATTTGAAAATTGCATTGAATGAGTTGAAAAAGTAGTCAGGGTGCTGACTTGTGCTTGTACAGAGTGGTATTTTTTAAACAAATAACTGTTGCGAGGGGGAATGCGGGGCGGTTTTTTTTGCAGAGATGGTCCCTAGAGTGGCGGTGGGGGTGTTAAATCGGTTCCTTCCGGTGCTCTGGTCGGTCGTTTTGGCTTGTTAGCAGATCATCTCAGGTTTAGAATTAAGTAGGAAATTGGTGGTTGAGGGTAGGTGTTCTGTTTCGGCGGAAGGGTGTCAGTGGTGTGATACGCACTTTTTTGGGTATACCTTCGGCTATGGAAGTGTTCGGTTAACGCAAAAATAAATACAGGGAAGACGCAACCTATTCTCCAGGGTACGTGCGTTCTAGAACTTCCGATCACCTTGCCAGAAGAGAAATTTGCCTACCCAATTGGCTTGGTCTTTCGATAGAAATGAAGGTCAAAGAGAGAATAAAAAAAACAGATTCTATTATAGTGAATTGCTACTTGTGGGAGCAAGTAAGTCAGTACTTAGTTAAAACGCTTGCAACAAATCACAAAAAACGACGCCTTGTAGAAAAAACGCTTGAATTGGCAAATAAGTTTTAAGCAAGTCGTAAGCTTTTATTTGGTTTCTTCTTTGCAGCCACGCATCTATGATGAATAAACAGTAGCACTTTTTTAGGAGCGTTTGTTTAAATGAGTCAATTTGACCACTGAACGTTTAATGTCGAAGCACGTGTGCGGCTACAGTCGCATTGCCTGTTCGCCTTTGTGATCACGTCGGATGTGTCATTAATATTAGTTCACTCGAGTAATGGTTGATATCGCGAATCCATCTTTGGAGGAGGAATGGCCGGAACTGGGCAAAGTCAGTGCAAAGACTGTACAGGAACCAGCGCCAGTTAAAAGGCGGCATAAAAGAAATTGGAAGCGGTTCGAAAATGATGTTGAACTAACGAAATCAGCAAGCAAAGAAGATAGCCAGTCAAGTAGTGTTAATGACCACACTCAAAGCGGTCTCCGTACGTCGTGTGATGGTAACAACGGTAATCGTTCGCCTTTACCTTCGAGCGCATCCGTGGCTGATCGGAATCGTTCCTGTCTTCTCATTGGGCCAAATTTTGTGGGCTATGAAGCTAGGCTTTATGCGCCTATATCCGGCTTTGGTAACTACCTGCTACATTTATTGCTGTATAGATCCTAATATTGTTAATTACTACAGAGGCCTTACTCGCACTCCTGTTACTTGTTGTTGCCATCACCCGCAGTGCATATTTTGCGCGTCTTCGCGTTTAAATCGAATTAGATTACAAGTGGAATATTACTTTGGGGACGCAAATTTCGGTAAAGACGCCTACTTACAGGGTCTCATGGGAGCAGACCGCTTCATCCCACTTGATGTAATCCTACGTTTTCCCCGAATGGCTTCACAAGCGGCAACACGTGAAGATGTTTTCAAGGTAATTTGTGATATCGTTTCTTCAATTCCTGTGATCTATTTTAGGCTTGTGCTGGGAGCACAGTTGTCGAATTCGATGAAACCAAGAGTAAAATACGTAGGATTAATCCCAATTCATTTCCTTCTCTCATATCTACCACAATAAGTTTGTTAACCCGTGTTAGTCTCCTAACTGAATCGCTTTCTAGAATTGCCTGAACCAACCATACCGCATTCATTGCTACAGTTCCCTGATCAGCCTAACTCTATTCCGGCTGTTGCGTTGCAGCAGCCTCCTCAACTCTCGGTTCCGGAGATAGTTTTAGCGGCATCTCTCGAAGAATCCCGCCCTCCTAAAAAAAAGAAAAACAAACCACAGCAGCACAAACAACAAAAAGCACAAGAACGCTGGCAAACGGTTGATCGTCGCTCTAAGCGAGCTGGCAATCGTCCTCTTTGTGATGGCGATGCCGAAACCCAAAAACCTTCACGTCCCGTAAGATATTTTTGTTGTCTTGTTATTCATTTTAAAGTTTAAAAGAAATGGACTTGTTTTCCACCTATCTTCTGCAGGCTCAATCCCGATCACGCGCTGTTTCGTCCTGCTCTGATTCTGCGGATATAGATGAAGAAGATCTGTTAAAGTACCTTGTTGTCATTTTGCCAGAGCGAGCGATTGAGAGAGAAGATCCTTCGACCACCGTTCTTACTGCTAACGCGCCGGAAGAAGCTTCACAACAGTCAAGCACTTCTTCTGGTGTTGGTACTTCCACTAGTACTTCTGCTCCTGAACCTCGTTCCAAGAATTTTTCCCACAGTCACCACGGTATTCCTCAGAAATCGCAGAAATTGGAAGGTAGTAGTGTATCGCAGCGAATCTATAACAAGCATCCAAGTGGAGATAGACACCCCAACCCCGATTATCAGTCAAGGTTTGTCCATCTTATCAGCTCACCGATGCTCATATCTGTTCATTTTAGGGCCAAAACTCACGCCGAGCATTTGCAGGAGATTAAACATGGTTTGGAGGTTTACCAGAGTAGTGTGCGCCGTCAGCGACGCTCCTCATACACTCGTCTGGGATTTGATTTTGACTACGACTTTGACGACTATCCCAGTTCCAGAACCAGCTCCTTCTCCGACCTTGGTAGTCTAGAAGATCATCATATTGTCAACCAGCCTAGTAAAGTAGGTTTCTCAACATCTGCCTTTCCTACATATCATCTCAAGGTTCAACTTTTGTCGGACGAGGATTTCGCAACTCTAAAATTTGCCGCTGAAGATAAAGTGCCGCCTCCCGCTGAGATTCACACTCCACAGGGCGAACAATTGCCAAATCAGAAACCTGAAGAAACTGTCAAAGAGAAGAAATCTACCGAAATGAAGGATTACCCCTTTTTTTATCCCTCGAGTATCATTGATCCCCCACCATTCGTCACTCAACCAGTTATCTACTACCCTACCAACGTTCAAATGGCTCAATGGAATCCTGATTTTCAAGTGGACAACAGGGACAATGCTGCTACCGCTGAGGATCAACAGTCGGAATCTTTTCACCTCGCAAAAGCCGCTGTCGCTGCTCTTATTAACGAGGTCTCAATGGCTGCTTCGAAGGTGGACGAACAAATTGGTCAGTCACCGAGAAAAATTTCGCATCTGTCAGCTCCCAGAACTCCACGTCGTGTGGTTGGTTTCTATCCTGTCAAAATCGGTGCCGGGGGCAGACGTCGACGTGACGAATTGGATGTTGGTTTTGCCTTCGACATCGACAGATCTGGCGGACGTGGTGGAAAGGGGATTCGTCATTCCTCTAGTAGAGGACCACGTGTATCCAGCGTCTCCTTCTGCGAGGGTGATAAGAGTGTTATAGATTTTACACCAGACATGGGGGTTGAGGAGAACAAAGACAAAACTGTCGTATCGATGGGCCGGTGAGTTTGTAACTTCCTTTATGCATGCAAGGAGAAGGTCACTTTCTTTCCTTATTTGCCTTGCAATTGCAGCGATTTTTGCTGCTCTGGGACAACGGTGATAATTAGCAGCCAGTCACGTTACCTATCAAGTGGGTCGGAAGTGCGCTCGCATACCACCAGTGGTAATCAGTCAGAAGACAAGGAGGCAGCAACGGAAAGTCCTTTACGGATCCGAGGCAGACGGAAACATGCCACCTCATTCTGTGCCTCCACAGCTCATTCGGCGAACAATTTTGCGCCCAATTTCCGCAGCAACATGGCCGCTCAATCGGTTTTGAAGGCGGGTGGCTACACCTCGAAGGACTACATGCGTTACCGCGCTGCTTGTTTGGCCGACAGGGAGCGTTGTGGTGCGGGCAAATCACAGGAGATGAACACTCTTTATCGTTTTTGGTCCTTCTTTCTGAGGGACAACTTCTTCAGCAAGATGTATCGCGAGTTCAGACAGTTAGCTAGAGCAGATGCCGAGGTCGGTTATCGCTATGGCATTGAGTGCCTCTTCCGATTCTATTCCTACGGTCTGGAACGTCGGTTCTTCCCTGCCCTATTCAAAGACTTCCAAGTGAGTTTTCAAATGTCACTGCTTTTTCTAACCATAACGTGTCTAATGTAACTTGATTCGTTTTTATGCTACAGGAAGAAACGCTCAGGGACTACGACGCTGGTCATTTATACGGTTTGGAGAAGTTCTGGGCTTTTCTGCACTACGGTAAACAAAAGCCGGAAATAAATTCTCGCATTGCTCAGCTTCTCAAGAAGTATCGGCGAATCGAGGACTTCCGCATTAATGTGAGCGAGAATTTTGTCACTGCATCATTCATACTATCGGCTGGACGAACTGATGGAATTTTGGATTTTTTCTTTTCAGTTTGAAGCTCCAGATGGCTTCTTCGGCTACCGCAAACGCCTGCCTTCGACATCCGCTGATGTGTCAATTTCTGAACCCGTAAGCAAGCATAGTCGAGGTGCCTTGGAGTCCGAATCTATCAATCCTGACGACTTCGAGCTTGAACCGGTGGTGGCCACTGTGCCAGCGTCTCAAGCCTCAGAGTCCCTTGCTTCCAGCGATTGTCCAGTCAAAGCCCAGGAGATTAAATCGGAGGAGGCCGAGGATGGGGATAAGAATGCGACCAAATCAGAGGAAGTAAAGCCATTGTGTCAAGGTAAACCGACAGTTAAAGGTGGGAATCCGACCAAACCGAATAAAGGACTTCAGAAAAAGGGATTGGCAAAGAAGGGCAAAAGGCCGGCCAAATTTGCAGTGAGTGGGCCTGTCGATACGTCGCAGCCCTCAAAGAAGGAGTCCGATGATACGCAGACCGTTTCAACCAACTCCACCAATTCTACCACTACCAAGTGGCCGGTGAAGCATTGGAGCTCCAAAAGGGCAGTTCCAAGTGATGGAAATGTTGATTCTGCGAAGAATACAAAAATTGCTGAACCGACTGGCGATCCTGCAGACGTCAAAAATGCAACAGTGGCTCCGACAAAGGCGGCAGCTGAGCACTCAGCCACCTCAGCGCCGAAGAGACCGCACAACCGACGTGGTAAACCCAAATCTGGGTAGCCCTTTTCCCTCCTTCCCTCCCCCTTTACACTCCGTCTAATTTCCATTACCCTGTCTCTTTATCGTTATAATTCTCCCTTGAATGGCTGCAACTGTATCGTCTAGTATTTACCTTCACCAACATGGTTGGTTGGCACAGTTATTGTGGCGGTGGATTTGTTGAAACAGTTTTTATTATTTTTTAAACCTCTACTCTCTCTCGGTTTGCTTATTATGGAATCCACTGCCTTGACAACACCTTGTATGTGTGAGTTTGTGTGTGCGGTTGTGCGGCTTGCATCTAGTACAATTATTTGCATTTTATTTCGTTGTTTAACAAAAAAATGTGCTATTTGGAATAGTGGGTTAGCATGGATTATCTGTGGCCTCGTTTAGGTGATGGTGGCTTTGTTGGCACCTTCTTCCTCACGAAACAAGGTGTGTTGAGTACTTTGTGAGCTCTTTTATACAGCTCTTTCATATCCTACAAGGGAGAGAAGGAATTAGCAGTCCTTCTTTTTAGCAGACCCTGATCTTACATTGGGAGCAGAAGGAGCGGGTGCATCCTCATGGATCCGTCCACTGTCTTGTGAGCTGACTTCTTCGTTTGTCACCCAATCTTGCCAGCGTTGTTCATCGGAGGCCACTTCTCCTTTGACAGTCTCGATCGGCGCCTCGAGTTGTGTCAAGTCGAGTTGACAATCATTCTGCAGAGGAATTAAAATTTTGTGCTTAGATGTACGACTTGGAAGTGACGACTTCCATTCGTGTAACAGCTGGAGTGTGGCCGATGTTTCAGTGTCTCGACCGGAGGTTAGTTCGTTCTGCTTCAGTGCAGTCTGTTGGGTTGTTACTGCGGCTTTCTGAAATTGAATTCCACCAATTAGATATCAGTTGTTGTGACGGTTTTTTGACTCACCAATTCATCCAAATTGGGTGCAACTGCGGTGGTGTTGAATGCATCAAGGTGTGCCAGCAGATTTGATGCTGGATCGTCCTTTTTTTTGCCATGCTTTCGTCGGTGAACTTTGTGTTTTGCGGCAACTCTTGTTGTAGCAACTTGATCGTAGATGTCCTGCTTAATTACACCCTTTTGAAGTAGCTCCATTTGTCTCTGCCTCTCATGTTCCTCCAGCCGTTTCATGTGGTCGGTCAGATCGACCTAGTATGAGTGGAGAGCCACTTCTATACTTACAGCAACGCATGCGTCTATTTCGAGCTTACCAACACAGACGTGGAGGTGTCACATGCCTCGATGTCACATGACACTAAACGAGGTTTGCGTGTGTGTGTGTGTGTGTGTGTGCGTGTGTGTGTCGTAAATTTGTGTCAAACGGTTCGGTAATGAGCTGTCTGGAAGGCATTTGCGACAGGTGGTGGACCTTCCCCGCCTCGCTCCAATCGCTGGTGATGTCTGCACAGCTTCAAAGTGTGCCAAGGTCAAGCTTTCTCATCTCAGTCACTAATGCATCTTGGAGGCGACAATGTAGGTCAGAATTTTCATTAACCAGACCTGCTTAAAGCAATTGACTGTCTGAAAGATTCTTATTTGTCAACAGAAAGGGTGACTGTTGAGCATATCCCTATCCTCTCCTACTTCACACTTGGTGCACATCTACTTGAGGCCTTCTGCGGTTCGGCCTTCACGCCTATGCTAGTCGGTTCCTTCAAAACTAACAGTTTACCCAACTCCTCCGTGTGGTTTTGTCAAGGCTCGCGGCGAGCTCGAGATCCACTGATGGGACCTCAGTAGAGCAAGCCTTGGAACGGGCACCTACCCTACTCTGCTGTATTAGCACTTGGCCCAATTTTTCATGCCAAATCCTATTGTTGATTGGGGCATACTCCTTGTGCAGAAGCTGTCGAATGTTCCTTCTAATCATCTTTGCAATTGGTCGCCTGGTATTGAAGGAACAAAAAAAAAGAAGATAAGTTAATTTTTCAGGCTTAGACAATAATTTTACACTAAATGTGAGCAATTAGGTCTTGCTGCGTAAAATTAGGCCCGTATTTTTTTTCTCTGCAAAATACGAGGGTACTTCTTGAGGTCATCATTAAGTATATCCCGTGGTGATGGCATGAGAAGGAGTGGAGGTGAAGAATCCTGATCACGGGTTAGTTCTATCTAGCAATAACTCGGCCTCCTCTTGAAGAAAAGGACAATGGCAGTGCAATGGAGTGGGTGATGATGCAACGCAGTGGTGAGTTTGGTGAACGGCATATCTTGTGATTGTGTCAAGCTCCAAGAGTCTCACCCATAATTGCGTAAACAGGTCAGTTGTAGTACCAGTGGAGGTTCGTGCTGGTTGTTTTAATTGTCCACACCTTGATGCGGGTGCTTTGAGCGCCTTATGGTACGGCTTCAATGGTGGTGGCGCGGCGCCATTAGTTTCCTGACCATTCTATGTGCTAATTAAAAATAACTCCAACTTTGTGCACTTTTACGAAATAGATGGCGGCTGAAGCTTCAAAGTGATTGGTTAGTATCATAGGATGAAGACATTTAACTTGTAAGAGTTGTGAACGATGAGACTGAGGAGCGGTTTTGCCCTCTAAGTTGCTTGGAGGGTGCTGAGACTCACATTGCGCGTTCGTAGTCCTGGACGTTGACGCGGTATTCGATCTCGAAGCGTCGTAGAATGTTTTGCCTGCGTCGGACGGGATGGCAGACAGGCAGGAACCACTGCCGCCACTTTTCGTAAGTGCCTACACTCTGGCCAAATTTTTCCGTCATGTAATGCGCCGCTGCGTGCAGTGCCTCGGTCTATGGCCACAAATGGATGACGACAATTTTAGGGAGCTGGTTATTGCACTTTTGGTGCTACGATCACATTCGTCGGCCAGCACCGTGACCAGAAAGCACATTGTAAATGGTGTCTTAATTATTGTGATTTATTCTTCCGTCGGACAATGAATATAGTATTTATGCGCAGGATTGACAGCTTCTAACTGCTTTGTCAGGGTAATTCATGGTGGTTGCTTTCTATAAACGTTACGAATGCTCAACAAAATTTAGTGAATTTTTTTTTTACTTTGGCCGAAACACACACGACATGGTTGAAGTGCTGATGTTTTGATCCCGCCAAACAGAATTCGGTCATCCAAAATGATGCAATAAGATGAGAATTTAAAGCTGCGGTTTGAGAGCAGCATGTATCATTGCTTTCGTCTGTTTAAATTAATTGACAGGTCTGCTGACTCTTTGCGCGCGCACTCGAACCTGTTGACTTCGCAAGATCTTATTCTGATTACGCCTAGGTCTGAAAATGACGCAACTGACCAAATCGAAGCAAAAAAATTCTCCAAAAATGTCGAGTGATTTGTTTAATCATGCGGCTGTCTTGATCGTCTTTTGATATAGGGCAGCATGATATTCTAACAAAGTTTTATTTTCTGAAGCATCGTGCAATGGGTTTGATGCTGAAAGGTATAAAGGGCGAAAATTCCTATTTATGAGTGTTTAGGTATAATTCATTTTATTTACGTGGCCCTTGTTTCTACCCTTCACATCGGTCATTTCCCTTCTCATTTGCCTGAGAAGTAAATATTCTAATTGGCTACGTCTTAAGCGATCAAAACATGCTCAAAAAAGTTTCACAGAAAGCGTGCATCTTGTGGGGAATCAGAAAGACCAAAGAAATTTTGCGCTACAGATCAAAGGTAATGCAGAACAGTGCCTCTACCGAATCTATGTTTTTCGTTGGGTAGCCAATCACCATTAGTACCAGATGTTTGTGCCTGGTTAATGTAGTCACTAAGCAACTTGCGCTTGTTTAGGTAGATTTGCAGATCGCCTAATTTCGCTACTTTTTGCGACCCCGTTCTAGCCATCCTGGGATCAATGAATTGTGTACGCCAATTCAGGTAGATTCGGTACAACCGCATAACACTTTAGATACATCGCGCTGGGTAGAGAGTTACGCAAAGCAGTCCTCCAGGGGGTGCAAGCTAGCCTCTTATTTAATGGTAGCTCACTGAGTAGTGGATTGGTTGGCTGGTTGTTGCATTTAGCCTCACCGAGTAACCGTAGTCTGTGTCCTTTTTTCAGATCACAACATTGGTAAAAAGGCATGACCTCGAGGCAAAAAAACTCTCGAAAAGTACACCATTACTTATTTAAATAAAAGATTTTGGAAAATGGTTTTTTTCCTTTTGCACGAAACAATAGCTTTGTCTATCTGTTCAGTGCTCAGTCAGCGAGCGTGCGGTAATATGATGAAATCCTGGTAGCAAATTTTAGGAAAATAATTGCCTAATAAAGAGAGTTTTGAACAAGAAAAATTCCAGGACTAAGCACATGTTTTCCCAGGAGAAAAAAGGAGGGAAAGGGAACTATTCAATGAAGGGAGGCATGAGCTTTTAAACAATAGCGGTGGTTTTTGACGTCGTGGACCTCTCTCCCTCCCCATAACTAAACCTTGCTGGAGCTTCGCGAATCTTTATCTTAATGAGCAAAAAGGCCATCGTGGGTGAGCAAGGGGATGGATGCGAAGAGCAAATTTTTACTAAACATGGACAATAAGACACCAGAATACACCCTCTTGAGTAAAGTGGGGCCTCATTTCACCTATTCAATCCACTTACATCGTTTACGGCATCCGGTGTGACTGTTACCTTTTCACCCTCCCGCTTCAATCCACTCAAGTTGACGATTGTTGTCCATCGTCGCAAAATCTGCGTCGGAGTTAATTCCACTTCGAGGAGAAGAAAGGATTTAGGACCATAAAGGGACCAAATTAACCTGTCAATAGTTTTCACAATGTTTGAACTAATTAATGGAGAGAATAGACGAATTGGGGACTTCAAGTGTCAAGGTGCCTTGAGATGCTTACCATTTTCACGCTTTGTTGCCCTAAACTTGAGTCCATTGTAGTCGTCCTGAGGTTCTGAGTCCCTAGAGGTTATTATCCCAAAGGTCCGATAGCCATCCTCGTCACTGGGGAAGTTTGGAACTAGTCGTGATTTGGTCCAGTCTTCTGATTCCAAGGGTAGTTGAAATCTACTGATGCGACGCGATTCCTCACTCTCCGTCTGACTTGGTGTAGAGACAATCCAATCAGACGACTGAAAGTGTGTGAAATTTGCAAACTCCTCCTCCTTCCAGCTTGTTGCATTCGTGAGGGATGGTCGCACATTCGCGTAAGTGTCTTCAGGGTGACGACGTGACTTCTTCAACCGATGTGGCATGGGTCAATAATTACGTAAATTTGAAAGCAAATCAATTCTCACTTCTGTGTGACCTTGTGGGATGGGATTGAAGGTCTTGAAGTAGTCGCGTTGAGCTCGAATTAAGGGACCCTGATTTTCGCATATCTTTGCTCACTGTCCAACCTGCCTCCATGACGTGGACTAGGCGGAATGATTTATGAGACCGGCTTAGTAGTTGGCTCGATTCCCCTTACCTTGACCACCACGATCTGTCCAGGCAATGGCGCTCGTTTGTTGATGTGCTTAATCATCTGAGTGTTTGAAGATGTCTGCGAGAGCTAATCGGAGACGTCACACTGACAATTGATCATTTTAGACTCGCGTTTACAAAACGAAATACCTTCATCAAGTTTTTCTAGTTTTAAGGTGGTGTGGCGATACCCGATTCGGACCCGCAACTACAGAGAGTAAAGTAGATGGTAAAATGCTTCAAGGGCCGGCAATTTGCTTGTTTGTCGTCATTTTTTGACAATTGACTAGCTGACCTACAGCTATAAGTGCCAAATGTATTCCAGGCTCTTCAATCGAGCCTACACGGGCTACGTCCATTACCACCCACCCTACACCTCTGGGGCAAGAGCCATTTCATCTCCAAAAGTCTACACCTTGTGCATAGACAGAATTGTTTACATCTGTAAGGACAATTTTAGCATAAACAGTGACGACCAGTCAGTAGGATGGAGGGCAAGGCGAGATCTCTCACAGCCCACCATTTCTTGGCATAGAGCACTCACACACGAGATAGAGTTACACAGCCCCAAACACGACCAAGTTCTACACTCACTGGAACAAAGTTACTTCGTTCTGTTACTTCATGCTACTGACGTGAGTTAAGCAACTCTTTGCGTCAAGCAGATCGTCAGTAAAAAACTACAAGAAGTCATGCAATGGGAAAGCTGCTTTGTGAGTTTTTACAAGAGATTACTTCAGACAGAACATTGATGCAAAACTTCTCCATTCCCCATCCTTCTGTTTCAGAAGTAATGACGGGGCATGTGATATTTCGTGGGGACTTCTGTCTCTCTCCAAACGGCTACTATAGCCCAGAGATTAAGACATTTTCTTACCAAAAACTATGAAAAGAAGTAATCCGACTTATGTCCAAAAAAAACATCTTATCAGTCTTCTTCAGCCGCTTATTTGCTCATTTTTATGGAGAAAGTGTACTCCAGTGCTTCACGGTCACAGCTAACGAAACAAACTTCACCTAAAACTATCATTGGATTTATATGGCTCCACCTCCCTATTAAAAAAAAAAAAAACAATAAAAAAAACAATATCAGCAAGAAGCAAGATTCTGGCAACCTTCACTCGCCTGGATGTCAAGTTTATAAAGATACTATTTCCAAACAAAAACGGCATGGACCTGACGAAAGATGATGCGGAGTGTTATCGCCTTAAGCGCATCAAATGGTCCGAAAAAAAACATTTCACGATTTGAGAGATGCAAATCACACACAAAAGAATCTCGTTTCCTCCCACCACCACATTTGATTAAGTCTCTAGCAATCATTTTCTTTCAATGTCAAAAATCAACTTAGCAACCTGATCCAAAATTGCAAAGAAGAAAAGTTTCACCATTAAGACAGCGTGGATACCTAAAAATCCCACTTTAAATCCAATGTTTTCTCCAATGCTCGAATAATACATGCTACTAAAACTTTATAAGTAAAAATTATAAAGGAAAGATATTTACAGTGCTAATACGAAAATTTGCAAATGGATTTAGTTCTTTTAAACGGGTAAAAACAAGCTCAGAAGTTATTCCACACTTTTTTCAAGTAGAAAGGAGAATAACGGATATACACAGACTGTAGATATTTACATACACGCCTACACAAGTTGACGTGAGTACTCAAAGTGTGGGACTGCCCTGTCGCATGTCCGAGGCATTCTCCGTCTCCTGGATCGGCAGGACGAGTTCATCAATTACAAAATTTTGAAAGATAGGATCATCCTTCACCATGTCTATTGAGTCCTCTTCAATATGCGGTTCATTGCCACTGCTCAATTCACGAGAGGTAGCTATGGGATTGGAAATTTGGGAAATTTCGCCCTCCACCTCCGTAGACATGATTGGTGGAAGTTTTACGGCTAACGTAGAAGACGATTGAATGCCCTCGATGCCCTCGCCTTCCCCTTCCTCTTCCCCCTCCTCCTCATCTTCCTCAACAGCTTCTGCCTCTTCGCTTGGAGCATATTCACTACCAGAAGAAGCGGCGTTGGTTCGTCTTCTTGAAGGGTTCTTCTCAACAATAGTCTCCTTCCCTCCCCTTTCGCCCTCCTCTTCTTCCGAGCTCTCTATTTCTTTGTAGTTTACGCAAACCCTTGAACTGCGTCTACAAATGGAAGTAGGGAAGAACGTCAAGTAAGCACCAAATCCACCTGTGAAAAGAAATAAGCTTACCTGAGAGGAACACTATCTTCGCCATCTTCATCACTAGACGGACCTTCAAAGTGTGGAATTCGACGTCCACGCCCTCCCTTACCCGGCCTTCCACCGCGACGATGTCTGGACCTTCGAACAGCTCTTCTATGACGCCGACCTCGTCGTCTACGTCCAACTTTCCAACTCTGATCTGATGAAACTGACTCCGCCGTCGAGGAGTTTAGCTCCACCTCATCCTCATATTCTTCGTCCTCGTCTTCGTCATTTTCACTTTCATCGGAAGGTCGAAATTCCTCACTCCCAGGTGAGACACGCCGTCGACGCTTGCCGCGCTCTCGGTTCTCTGAGTCAGAAGATGCCGAAGAGGAGGAGAGCTTCTTCCTCTTTGCAGTCTTCAGTACCACAGAACCAGGCATTGGAGGCCCTCCACACGCCGCGTTTTCGTCTTTGCTCCCCTCCTCATGATCGCTGTGTTGATTCTTTGCTTTGCTGCGCTCCAAACGCTCCTGCGCATACTTCTCATCCTCTACCAGCACCTCATCCAACTGCTGAAATGCAGCATTCACGTTGTAGTGAACATTCCGATGGCGAGTTGTACGAGCAGGTAGTTCGTCTTCCTCTTCCCTTTCCTCCTCATCCTCTTCGCCCTCCTCCTCCTCATCATCATCGTCATCACCCTCTTCTTCAGAGGATGAGATATCATCGGAAGTGGAGCCACTACTCTCGTAGTAACGTGAACGTTTACGTCTTGCCTGATGAGAGCTCTCTTCACTTTCAACAGACGAGGAGTCACTGTCTACAACTGGACGACGCGTCCGCTCATCACGTAGAATATTCGTGACGCTGATGTTGACAAAATTCAAGCGCTCCTGCATCCTTGCAGCGCTGTCCAACTTCTTACTGCGTGCTTGGAGAGTCGACAACTGCTCAACGAGAGCAGTCACCAAACGAGTGTGTAGACAACGTGGACAAAACCAGTCGCCCTCAGGGATGAGATGAAGAGCCGGACGAAGGCATTGGGCATGAAATCCAAGGTCACAAGAATCGCATAGAAGGAGCCATTCTGGATGATTCGATTTGGTGCAAATCTGACATGGTGCCTCGTCTAAAACCTGGGACTTTTGACGCTGAAGATTTCGGCCAGCTACAATGCCTGAGTCACCTCCATCCTCGGCTTCCAAATCAAAGTCACTCTCAAGTTCTTCCAACCAATCACGAGGTGATTGCTTTTCTCCATCCTGAAGAGAAGAACTGCTGTCATTGGGATCATTCGAGCCAGCGTCATTCCACATATCGTCGTCCTCATCCTCCTCATTGTCCGTTTCAGAGTCTTCGGGAGAACGGGTCCACAAACACCCGGTGCTGCTGTTGTGACCATTTCGTGGCTTTTTTCCTCGACGCCGTCTTCTCCGCTTTTTGGATGTCTTTTCCTTTAGAGATTTATCCTTCTTTAGCTTCCCTTCTGTCCGTCTGGCTTTCTTTGATGCTGAGATTGAGATAGACTTTTTACCACGCGATTTTGTGCCTTTGTGAAAGGACTCCATTGCGAGAAACTCCACCTGTTTGCGCTTTCGGCCACTCCGACGAAGACCTAATGTCTCCTGTGCTCCCTCATCTTTGAAACTTAAAATTTAAGCAAAAGAAAACAAGTTTAATCACAGGAGAAGTAAAGCAAAGGTATGGAAAAAAAGACGATTCAACCTGCTTGGCTGTTCGGTTTCCTGCTGCTCAAACTCAGCTTGATGAACTGCGTCTTCACTAAAAATGAAGTGAGAGATGATGAGTGAATAAAGCCGGTTTCAGTTTAGAAATGTAAGGAATGAAATAACTCACCTGACAATCACTCCAGAACCTGGCTTTTCATTAGCTGATTCAGTAGGCGCCCCCACGCTGAAAAGGAATGGAGCACACAATTTAAGTAGAGGGCGAGAATAGTAGCAGTCTTCAGAAGAGCGAACCACGCACCACTTTTCAGCAGCTGATTCTTCCTTCACGTCCTTCTCCTCCCCCTCATTCTCCTCTGGATTTCTTTCTGGAAGTTCCACTGCCTCCGGCTTCACATGAAAGTCTGGTTCATCAACTTTTACCTCTCTTGGCGCCACAATGTCTGGAAGGGTTGGAGGAGATGGGAAGTTTATTAATTCCGTGGGCTCCTGTTTAGCAGAAACGCGAAAGATCGAGTATAACTCCGAGATGGGGGTCTGTTCGTATTTCTCGTCTTTGAGATCGTCAATCACAGTCTCAAGCGTGGAGAATGAATCACTGAGTAGCTATGATTAGAAAACAGGAAGAAAAAAAGGGATGATTTCGATAAGTAGAATTAGAAAAAAATTGATGGTCTAGCAAGTGGATTTTCAGTTCCCAAGTATACTGAATCTTCAAATTATTCAAATACAAGTTCACCGTAAAATTTCTCCCTGGGTAGCCAAAAGCTCTGGCCAAGACTGTAATCGTTTAAGACAACTGACACAAAGCATTTAAGCAGCATCTGAACAGGAAGAGCGTTTGCTCTTATCGTATACAAGCAGAGTATGGTCGCCCCTTCACCTACGCTGCATAAATGCCCCAAAAAATTATCGCCAATTCCAGATATTTCGGATACAGAGTTCAGAGAATGGAAATATGTTGACCAATGGCCTGCCAGTGACAACGAGATTTCAACTAAAGGTACAACTACTCCAAGTATGCAGATACATCAGACTTAGAGGGGTGTCATGCAGCCCTCTCCTGCGTCACTTTTGACAGTGATTGTCGTGCCATAACGATACGTAATTTAGTGGAGTTAAAAACGAAGCACTCAATTACTGGATCAATACTGAAAAAAACCACCGCCTTCCCCGACAAAAGTAATAATTAAATCACATGTTCGTCCCAAAAAATTGCGAAGATAAATACGACTCCAAGACATCAAAAAGAAGCTGACATAAATGCATAAGGCAAAGAAGCCAGATAAGTGCCGTCAAAAAAAATACTGACAAGGTAACAGGTGACAGACACACTAAATATCGACTTCAATGGGAAGTAACTAACCTCCAAGGTCATCTCCTCCGCAGAGGACCGATAGAGGAGGAAATTGCACTCGGTGTCTACGAGGAGCCAATAGGAGTTGCCAAAGATGTCCACGCCCAAAGGTGGAGTTCGCAGGGTGTGCGAGTCTATGGTCTTCACTTTCTCCTTGAAAGGCACATTAAGATGGAATTGGGTCTCCAAACAAAAGAGGAGAACACGGAGGCGGCACTGCGGAGGGAGAGAGAAGAAGAGAGTCGGTGGACTGCCGTTATTGAGTCCGTCACCGATGGATCTAAGTTCATCGCAATTGTATGCATGTCGCTGCAGGAATCGACCCAATGCTGGCTGCCAACGGTTTAATTGAGTGCGCAGACGCATCTTGTTGAGCAGTTTCACCACCAGAGTGGTCAGGGATTGCAGATCGGCTTAAGGGGTTAAGCGACACCGTAAATTCAACCATTTATAGCCAAGATTATGCTAAGAATTCGAGAATACCATCAGTTTCGCATGACAAAAGACGAGCGATCCGCGGAAAGGTGAGCAATACGCCAAGTTTTTCGCCGAAGTGATTGATGAAGCAGCAAATCTCCGCGAATTCAGGAAATTCTGAGACTTTCACCGGCCTACCAAAGCATTTTATACTACGTATAAATCATACGAACCCTTAAAAAAGGGCACTCAAAGGGGTGCTAAAATAAATGTCTTAATGCATGACCAAGGTATTTTAAAGCCAACAGGTTTAAAAAATAAGACTCACATTCCAATTCTAGAAATTCACCAATATAAAGTAGAAAAAAACCCTATGGTAAGAAGCAGAATCCACACTAGGAATGGAGACGGAGAGCATATAGTTACAAAGATAACTGCCCATCTTGGCAAAATGTATGAAAGTTAAAAGCCAGACCATTTAATCACATAATGTAAACGTACGCTACACTTTCGTCATCAGCTTTGGATTCTACAGCCTCAGGCTTCAGGCCGTACATCGCCCATAAATATTAAATAAAATCAACAAAGAATTCAACTCTAGATTAAAGACAAGTTCCAACCTTCATTTGCATTTACCAATCAATCGCCCAGCTACTCCATAAATTCGATAGTAAGCTCAATATCAGCGTTAAGCTTAATGACAACATCATTTAGACATAAAATTGATGAATATAAAAGTGATCACACGCTTTGTTTGCATGCAAACGTGTAAATGTAATGGGTTCTCAATAGCGTTTTTTTAATTTAAATATATCTCGTGGTAATAGTAATGATTTGAAGCATTTTAATATCAAATGCGAACTGACATTGTAGCGCCCCGAGGCTCCCCTTAAGGTAAAAGAAGGCGCAGTACTAGGGCAGAATATATATATTCCGGGAACAGAGGACTTGGGGGCTGTTGGCACGGCCCGGAGGCCGGCCAACCGGCTAGAACAAGATAGCCACCCAAGTGACCTAAACCGGTAGTTCGAACAAACAAAGTAGTACACAGCCCCTCTCTTCTTTTGAGCGTCGTCCCCGACGCTCCCCTTCGTTTGCTTCCCGTATCAGCCATCACAACGTAATCAGTGCTGCGAGAAGCACCCACGAGCCAACCGTCCCAGTCGTCGAGGTTCGAACGCACGTGTTCCTGTAGTGCCATCCATTCCGCGTAGCACTTAGTGCAGCAAATGCGCACCTCTTGGCCCTCCTCTGGGCTTGGAGTCCACGGCTAGTGTCGCTTCAGTTGTTAATAGCTTTCCTGTCGAACACGAGGGCGAGGGAGATGTCGAAGATGAACGTCGATCTCGACCCTTCTGTTACGAGATACCAAAGGTTCTCCTCTCCGTAGTATATGTACTTCTTTCACAATGTCGACGTTTGCCAGAAGCGACATGGAGCAGGATAAAATCCATCAAAGTCGGGTCCGCTCTCCGCTGCCGCCAATGTAGCGTCCCGAGGCCCCCTTTATGGTAAAAGAAGGCGCAGTACTAGGGCAGAATATATATATTCCGGGAACAGAGGGCTTGGGGGCTGTTGGCGCGGCCCGGAGGCCGGCCAACCGGCTAGAACAAGATAGCCACCCAAGTGACCTAAACCGGTAGTTCGAACAAACAAAGTATTACAGACATCTTTAAATCGGCTATTTTGGTACAGTAAAAGGTGTTTACGATTCGATTTACAGGCGATGCTACCACTGTAATTATCATCAACAACAGTGGGGTGTTTTGTACGAACAAGATGTTTCAGCCCATCCAAGACTACCCAGAATATGAAGGAAGATGTGACATATGATTAGCATGCATGCATTTAGCATGCGGAGAGGTGTAAGGCCACCGACATGACCCAGGCACAAGCCTAATCTACAAATATGCAGTGAGCTAGGCACAAATTTTTCTTTTATCAAGGCAGTGAGTTAAACAGGTAGTCGGCGTAATGCGCCGATTTCATAAGCCTTATGGAACAAAGATTCGATTTTGTGGTGGGAATTTCAAAAGTCAACTCCCAGAGATCACACGACGCCTTCTTTTTTTAAGGTCAAGTAAATATTTTGTATTATGACAAGGATTCTCTCTACGCAAGCGATCACATTTCAGCAGAGATGGGAGACGCTCAGGTTACAAAAAATGTAGTGCTTGCTGCCCTTTCACCTGGATATCCACATGCTTATGCAGTGATTAGCAGTGGCACGACCAGTTTACATTGACAATAGATGCAAACCATTGCTTTTCCTTCTTTGTTTCACAGTGCACAACTGATCATCCAGCAGAATATAACATGTATTACTTGAGTAAGAACGCGAAACTAGATTTGCCTTCAGGACGTCCATAGACCTGAGAAGTGTGACAGAGATATGGTGCCAGGTTTGGAACACTATGGGCGAAGGGTTATCCAATGTGTGCTTGGAAACAATGGTGAGGCATTTGTCGGGTCATGGGCTGAG
>CM010311.1:65330182-65335182 GCA_001923025.3 Taenia multiceps | reverse complement strand
CAAGACCAATCACTCCAGATATCTGGCTTACTTCCAGAAAACCTTTAATCCACACCAGGCCCCAAGCTAGAGAGAGCCTCCTCCAAGTTCCCCAACCTCACACATGTATAACAGTACCGTTCTACTCACCCCCCAATCTGATAATGCGCCTCACCTCTTTATTTCCCAGTCATTTTGACGAAAAGACCTCGTCTAGTTTAAGAAAAATGACTTTCAATCACAATGAGACAAAACACATCACATTTTTGACCGACTTTCACACATTAAAACTACATCATAAAAAACGAATGTCTATTAGGATAAATCAAGTCAGTTGCATGAGCTTCATAGAGTCAGCAGTGGCAGTAGCGTAACTAAAAAAAATCACTCATAGAATAATTTGATTTTTGACACTCCGTAACAACTCCTTGTGTGGCAGCACAATTGAATTGAGCACAATCACCTCCGCTGGTACATCGACGTTTGAGCCTGGATGAAAAAGGGAGAGACAAGTAAAAGGATTCTGCACTAATGCTGTTGCGGGTGGTGGTGGAATAATCATTGGGTAGCCTTGACCTATAGCAAGGAACAACTGACGATGGCTGCTTTAAAGAGAGAGGTCACGTATCTCAAGAGGATGTCTACGAACTCTAGACGAGAGCCCTCTACTACGAACGGGTAAACTGCCAAAAAAAACAATGCATCTTCGCTTTCCCTTAACTCACCAATAACTGTGATCGAGGGGTTGAGTTGACCCTTAGCATTGAATACTGGTACCACCTCTAACTTAGTGAAAGGTGTGTTGGGGTTTGGACCAAAGGCTGCCGTCCCCTCAACACGGGCCCACTGACCAACAACAGCGTCCCATCCTACCACACAGTTGAGACAACAGGCATGTGCGTGAATCTCAGCGTTACGCAGCACGATGGTATCACGAAGCCGCACACCCGCCCCGATCACGGCGCCCGCACCGACGCTCACGTTGGGACCAAGGACTGCGGTGGGATGGACACGCGCTGTGGGATGCAAATAGACATCGCCGAGAATGCGAGCGCTTGACGTGGTCGTTGTTTCATTATCCCCTGATGCCTCTGTTGTGATGTCTGTTGTGTCAATGGTGGTGTTTCCGTCGGTGGGAGTAGAGTCCCTATGAACTGCCAGACGATGGGGGTGGGTGCGGTGGTAGAGGGCCAGCATCTGCCGGTTTGCGTAAATCACCGCTCTTGAAAGAAAAAAGATGCCGGAATTGTGAAGTACGACGTGGAATGCCCAAAAGTTGCTTGAGCATCAGAATATCACAAAAATTAGGACAGGGATTCTAAAGGCCCCGTAGACTACCACAAACTAACTAAAATGCCCAACTGACATTCTCTGATGCTCATTTTAAAATCCCAGCAAATCACTGATGCTAAGATTGCGATGAGTTTTAGTAACTCTGATGGGCAAGCGATAGCAGAATCTAAAGTTATAGTCACTCGACTTTCAAATGCTCTCAAAAGCCTCAAAAGTGATTTCAACTCCTTGGGTGGTGTCCGTGGTTACAAGAGAGTCCGGATGCCACACAGCTAGAGGTAGCAAAATGGCATCCCCGATCTCAAAATTAACAATAAATGCAGGGACCTAGAGGTGATGTGGGAGCCCTAGAAAAGGTTAAAACAATTTTTTATGACATCGCAAGTTTTAATAAGGCAAGAGGTAGCAATCTCAGATGTGACCTACAAGCAATAAGAGGTCCACTATTCAGCACACATCTGCCTCCCTAGATTACCACCAAAAAAGAGGAACAAAGGCGATCATTTGAATGTAGCAGAAGGGTACGTTAAAGTGTGCTAGATGAAGCCCAACACATGGGATAAGGGGAAGCAGTTCAAAGTCGGGAAAAATTGAAATGATCACTATACGTCAAAGGAATAAACGAAAACCTAGCACCTACAACTAAAGCTTACCAGCCCTTGAAGTTGACACTGCTCAAGAGGCTAAAAACCTACCCGGGATGCTTGATTTGACTCCAGAATCTCTCCGTGTGGAAGGCGTAAAGGGTTTCACTACCCGCAAGCGGTTGGAATATCTCTGTCTCCAGTTGAATGCTCTCTTTGCAAGTTCCACCAGGCTTGGTGCTGGAAAAGTTTTTTCTCCAAATAACGAGCAAGTTCAGAAGAAAATCGGTGGAAAACAGACGGATTAACTCACAACTTTTGATCTTGATGCTCCAGAAACGCTACACGAATAAACTTGAAGATACTGGGAGTAAATAGGTAGATTCCACAGTTAATACGGACGCTAACAAATGTGTCCGGTTTCTCAACGTAATGGGTAATCTATGGAAACAAAAATCGCATAAAAAGCGAAAAGGGAATGCCTTTCTGGATCAATAATAAGCCCACCTCGTTTGTTACTGGATTTTCTACGAGGCACCCAAACTGCATAGACTGCTCACGTGTTGCCTAAAGACAAAAAGCCCAAAAAAGTAGAATTGTGCATTAAAATGCAAAGAAGACAAGAAAAACACACTTCTGTAGAGAGGATCACGAATTTATCAACAGAACCAAGACTGGCGTGAAAGTCGACCATTTCCTGCAATGGCGCATCACAACAAATATCAGCATTCATGACAAAAAGAAGATCCAAGCCACCGGCACTTATTTGATCCCGAAATTGGAATATTCCACCTGCAGTTCCGAGGGAGGTGAATTCCTGCAAGTAGCTAAAAGCCAAGACATACAGTTCGCTCTTAAAGAAGAGGTTTGCTACCGAATTTTCATACCAAACTCCTTTCCGGTGTCATTTATGAGCCGGGAGAGAAATTCGTCCGGCTGATAAAACCCAATAAGAATGATTTCTTTCATATTGGGTATCTTCGAAAATGCTTCAATGTGATGATAAATCATGGGATATCCAGCAATTGGAAACAGTGGTTTCGGCATTTCCAACGAAAGTGGCCGAAATCGTGTCCCTTTAGAGGGGCCGCCAATGAGAATTACGGCCTTGATCGTTTTCTTCTCCAGCATTTCTCCTTTTGCACTATGGGCGCTAAGTGCAGATAACAGCACGGCAAAGATTGCCAATTCCCACTGAGTGACGAACTAGCCAATGAAACGTGAAAAGGTGGCTAAGTTTAGGACACAAATTTATGGGATGAAATCAGGAAAGTAAGAAACCACGCTACACACATTCGAAACACCTTCATTCATTTTTGAATTACTTTTCAATTTGCTTGGCAGCATGCATACTAATGTTAGGTTGCAAAATAATACTGTTATTTTGCCTATCCAAACACTCAATGTGCTTATGTCATTTGCATCGGGGATAGAGGCATCACGAATGTGTAGATATATTTGGCTGCCACGAATTTTGTTTGCTATGCTCGAAGCGCATTTATTCGCATCTCGTACCGGGTGGATACTGCAGAATGTTGCTTACTTAGATTGACTTAATGAAAGCCGACAATGCCTATTTGATCCTGATTTGCACCACAGCAATAGAATTTTCGCTCATTAAAAATTTGTTCACAAATGAAATTCGATTAAATTGCTGCACCTCGAAGTACTTCCTCCTCCGTGTTTTAAAGTAAACACGATAAGTATCTAGTCCCTTGCTTTTTGCAAAAACACTCTGTGTTATAGAATTTCGTTGCATATTTTGCCGGATGCCGGTATTTGTTTAGTCAGGGTCTTGCTGGCTGTACTGTTTTCATAATATTTGTGGAAAATCAACTTAGTAACTTGTTAGATTCGATGTTACGTTAAACGATCACTTAAATTAACCTTTGCCGCTTTATGACTTTGAGATACTGTTATTTAAAATCGTAAGGATTCGGACGATTTTTGTCCTTTATGATTTGAAATAATACATCCCATCATTCGATATCCAACGCATTGCTACAATTTATTTGTTGTGGGTGACCTGTGATAGTAAGCGATTAAATTGTCTAAATTGCATGTGGTCCTCCTATGTGCGCGTCCTATAACATCAAGTACTGATGTATCGCAGTGTGGAAGATTTTATCGCTAGCGGAGTGAATGTTTGTCGTAAGGAGATCCGTTTTTCCCAACAGTTCGCGTAGCTGATTACCAGGCGTAGGTGACTGACATCTTAAATGCAATTAAGCTTAATAAGGAGATTCTATCCATGCACTTTGCGCACGCGATACTCCTCTTGCTTCGGAACTAAGTCTGTTGCATCAGCACGTCAGTAACCTGGCAAATCTGTTGACCATATTGGGTATTCCATCTACACGGATACTCCCAGTATCGTTTTTGTAACCGAACCTCAAAGTTTGCCACCACATTGGGGATTGCGTCATGCGAGAGGCTCGCTTAATTGGCTTCTGTGCGCACACACACTCATAGATAAATTAATAATCTCGAAAGGCCCTTTATTTGCAGGGCAGAGAACAGAGTCGCAAAAGTACTGAAAAACGTGCGCTTTTTAACTGGCGTAAAAGAGGACGCGTTTCTCGAATTTTTGTGGTAGTATTAGATCGGTAAACTGTGGGGTATAGCTGTGAGGCAAAATAATTTAGACTGTTATCTGATAGAATTCAGTATGGGGAGTTTGAGTGTACTGAGAGGTTAGTAATGTAATTAATCATTCAAAGTTATAGGCGCACCTTAGCACAACTTAACATGACTAATTGCATTAAGTAGGGTATGACACAACTTTTCGCCTAAATGAATGGGAGATGTTTTATTTGCGTCGCCCTAATCAAATCGTGACAAAGTTATGAGTTGCTTTGGAGCTTCAAGAAACCCGAATTCAGTGTTAGGTTTCGCAGTGATTGAAAATTTTCTCGTGGCTTTGGCGTGAGAATGCGAAAACACTTATTTTAACAAATAAGGAAGGAACATCAACCCTTCCACGGTAATAACTTGGCGAACCTTCTCAATCAATCAAGCACTATTTTGCATAATAATCGGTTTTAAATCCTCATGATTTACAGTAGCGATTGCATCTACGACCACGATGCGTTTAAACAATGAGTTTGGGTTTCTGAATGCTGTTGCCGAGTAGTTTTAGTTTGT
>CM010311.1:65262682-65325182 GCA_001923025.3 Taenia multiceps | reverse complement strand
ATCACTGATGCTAAGATTGCGATGAGTTTTAGTAACTCTGATGGGCAAGCGATAGCAGAATCTAAAGTTATAGTCACTCGACTTTCAAATGCTCTCAAAAGCCTCAAAAGTGATTTCAACTCCTTGGGTGGTGTCCGTGGTTACAAGAGAGTCCGGATGCCACACAGCTAGAGGTAGCAAAATGGCATCCCCGATCTCAAAATTAACAATAAATGCAGGGACCTAGAGGTGATGTGGGAGCCCTAGAAAAGGTTAAAACAATTTTTTATGACATCGCAAGTTTTAATAAGGCAAGAGGTAGCAATCTCAGATGTGACCTACAAGCAATAAGAGGTCCACTATTCAGCACACATCTGCCTCCCTAGATTACCACCAAAAAAGAGGAACAAAGGCGATCATTTGAATGTAGCAGAAGGGTACGTTAAAGTGTGCTAGATGAAGCCCAACACATGGGATAAGGGGAAGCAGTTCAAAGTCGGGAAAAATTGAAATGATCACTATACGTCAAAGGAATAAACGAAAACCTAGCACCTACAACTAAAGCTTACCAGCCCTTGAAGTTGACACTGCTCAAGAGGCTAAAAACCTACCCGGGATGCTTGATTTGACTCCAGAATCTCTCCGTGTGGAAGGCGTAAAGGGTTTCACTACCCGCAAGCGGTTGGAATATCTCTGTCTCCAGTTGAATGCTCTCTTTGCAAGTTCCACCAGGCTTGGTGCTGGAAAAGTTTTTTCTCCAAATAACGAGCAAGTTCAGAAGAAAATCGGTGGAAAACAGACGGATTAACTCACAACTTTTGATCTTGATGCTCCAGAAACGCTACACGAATAAACTTGAAGATACTGGGAGTAAATAGGTAGATTCCACAGTTAATACGGACGCTAACAAATGTGTCCGGTTTCTCAACGTAATGGGTAATCTATGGAAACAAAAATCGCATAAAAAGCGAAAAGGGAATGCCTTTCTGGATCAATAATAAGCCCACCTCGTTTGTTACTGGATTTTCTACGAGGCACCCAAACTGCATAGACTGCTCACGTGTTGCCTAAAGACAAAAAGCCCAAAAAAGTAGAATTGTGCATTAAAATGCAAAGAAGACAAGAAAAACACACTTCTGTAGAGAGGATCACGAATTTATCAACAGAACCAAGACTGGCGTGAAAGTCGACCATTTCCTGCAATGGCGCATCACAACAAATATCAGCATTCATGACAAAAAGAAGATCCAAGCCACCGGCACTTATTTGATCCCGAAATTGGAATATTCCACCTGCAGTTCCGAGGGAGGTGAATTCCTGCAAGTAGCTAAAAGCCAAGACATACAGTTCGCTCTTAAAGAAGAGGTTTGCTACCGAATTTTCATACCAAACTCCTTTTCGGTGTCATTTATGAGCCGGGACAGAATGTTATTCGGCTGATAAAATCCAATAAGAATGATTTCTTTCATATTGGGTATCTTCGAAAATGCTTCAATGTGATGATAAATCATGGGATATCCAGCAATTGGAAACAGTGGTTTCGGCATTTCCAACGAAAGTGGCCGAAATCGTGTCCCTTTAGAGGGGCCGCCAATGAGAATTACGGCCTTGATCGTTTTCTTCTCCAGCATTTCTCCTTTTGCACTATGGGCGCTAAGTGCAGATAACAGCACGGCAAAGATTGCCAATTCCCACTGAGTGACGAACTAGCCAATGAAACGTGAAAAGGTGGCTAAGTTTAGGACACAAATTTATGGGATGAAATCAGGAAAGTAAGAAACCACGCTACACACATTCGAAACACCTTCATTCATTTTTGAATTACTTTTCAATTTGCTTGGCAGCATGCATACTAATGTTAGGTTGCAAAATAATACTGTTATTTTGCCTATCCAAACACTCAATGTGCTTATGTCATTTGCATCGGGGATAGAGGCATCACGAATGTGTAGATATATTTGGCTGCCACGAATTTTGTTTGCTATGCTCGAAGCGCATTTATTCGCATCTCGTACCGGGTGGATACTGCAGAATGTTGCTTACTTAGATTGACTTAATGAAAGCCGACAATGCCTATTTGATCCTGATTTGCACCACAGCAATAGAATTTTCGCTCATTAAAAATTTGTTCACAAATGAAATTCGATTAAATTGCTGCACCTCGAAGTACTTCCTCCTCCGTGTTTTAAAGTAAACACGATAAGTATCTAGTCCCTTGCTTTTTGCAAAAACACTCTGTGTTATAGAATTTCGTTGCATATTTTGCCGGATGCCGGTATTTGTTTAGTCAGGGTCTTGCTGGCTGTACTGTTTTCATAATATTTGTGGAAAATCAACTTAGTAACTTGTTAGATTCGATGTTACGTTAAACGATCACTTAAATTAACCTTTGCCGCTTTATGACTTTGAGATACTGTTATTTAAAATCGTAAGGATTCGGACGATTTTTGTCCTTTATGATTTGAAATAATACATCCCATCATTCGATATCCAACGCATTGCTACAATTTATTTGTTGTGGGTGACCTGTGATAGTAAGCGATTAAATTGTCTAAATTGCATGTGGTCCTCCTATGTGCGCGTCCTATAACATCAAGTACTGATGTATCGCAGTGTGGAAGATTTTATCGCTAGCGGAGTGAATGTTTGTCGTAAGGAGATCCGTTTTTCCCAACAGTTCGCGTAGCTGATTACCAGGCGTAGGTGACTGACATCTTAAATGCAATTAAGCTTAATAAGGAGATTCTATCCATGCACTTTGCGCACGCGATACTCCTCTTGCTTCGGAACTAAGTCTGTTGCATCAGCACGTCAGTAACCTGGCAAATCTGTTGACCATATTGGGTATTCCATCTACACGGATACTCCCAGTATCGTTTTTGTAACCGAACCTCAAAGTTTGCCACCACATTGGGGATTGCGTCATGCGAGAGGCTCGCTTAATTGGCTTCTGTGCGCACACACACTCATAGATAAATTAATAATCTCGAAAGGCCCTTTATTTGCAGGGCAGAGAACAGAGTCGCAAAAGTACTGAAAAACGTGCGCTTTTTAACTGGCGTAAAAGAGGACGCGTTTCTCGAATTTTTGTGGTAGTATTAGATCGGTAAACTGTGGGGTATAGCTGTGAGGCAAAATAATTTAGACTGTTATCTGATAGAATTCAGTGTGGGGAGTTTGAGTGTACTGAGAGGTTAGTAATGTAATTAATCATTCAAAGTTATAGGCGCACCTTAGCACAACTTAACATGACTAATTGCATTAAGTAGGGTATGACACAACTTTTCGCCTAAATGAATGGGAGATGTTTTATTTGCGTCGCCCTAATCAAATCGTGACAAAGTTATGAGTTGCTTTGGAGCTTCAAGAAACCCGAATTCAGTGTTAGGTTTCGCAGTGATTGAAAATTTTCTCGTGGCTTTGGCGTGAGAATGCGAAAACACTTATTTTAACAAATAAGGAAGGAACATCAACCCTTCCACGGTAATAACTTGGCGAACCTTCTCAATCAATCAAGCACTATTTTGCATAATAATCGGTTTTAAATCCTCATGATTTACAGTAGCAATTGCATCTACGACCACGATGCGTTTAAACAATGAGTTTGGGTTTCTGAATGCTGTTGCCGAGTAGTTTTAGTTTGTCTCTACCATTTTGCCAGTTCGCCAGTTCTATTTTGCTTAACGAATTTCCGAACAATTAATGCATCGAAACTCGAGTTTGTTCACCTGCGATTATTGAACCCATTAGAGCTGCACAATGCCACAGGAAACATCTCGTTGCCATTCACAGGCACAAGTATGATGTCACCGCGAAAAACATCCTGAGAACTTACAGGATTTATGAAATCTGTAAATAGTCTTTCCAGGGAGGTAGGAAGAAGGAGGTGTAACTAGCGTAAAACCTTACCTTGCCAAGAAAACAGCACACTTAGGAGCAGTAAGTGAAATTTCGGCTAAGTGTTGTGTTTTGAGAAGAAAAGAAACCATAGCAATTAATTAAAATGAGGAACAATAAGTAGTGGGGTTTTCCGCGTGGCAATGATCTTCTACCTGCTCGGGGACTCTGTAATTAAATCGACTGCCAGAACATTAGCGTGTGCCTCTGTGTGTGAATGTGATTCATTAAGTTGGCAGAGGCGTTGTGTGAGAGAATTGATTTTCACCGATACTAGAGCCGAGAAGGAGTTTTGTGATGATGAGGGAAGCAAACAATATTTTATCCACCTCATGAAGGCAAAGAAAAGAAATGCGCGTCAGCATAGAATCTTCCCCCGGTAGGAGAAGCTTGGATGTTTTTCGGCACCTTTCATTATGAAAAATGAGCTGTTGTTTGTTAGTGTATCTGTGGCAATTGGGAGGAGGGTTTCTCTCTCTGTCTGGAGAACAGTCTTGCTCATTCATGACCAGGTTCAATTTGGCCACCCGCCTCTCACCTACAAGATCTTGGTGTCTAAAATATCCATCAATATTTGATATTAGTGTACATGTTTTTGAATGTAGCTTGGTGTGTAATTTTTCGCGCATTAAAGACTTTTCGATTTGGATTCACGACCATGTTTTTCGATTTTCATGCTCTTGCAATGCAAATTATTACAGGCGATTGAAGTTTCGAGGGCGAAAGCTGGCTACGTCCTAACCTTGGATATTGAGGATGATCAAGCATGCCTTTTATTGCCTAAGAGTGTCAAAAAGGGGAAAAGATATTGCAGAAGATATTGCAGCCCCAAAATTCGGAATGATTCGCTCACAGAAGAACCCTCACAATTGCAACTCATGTACTTGGTAAACAGTCTTCCTACATGATTAAAACGCAAGCAAATTTATTGCGCGTTTTAACGAATTCACATTTGGTCGCTTTTGTGAAGAAATAGGGGAAGATCAGATTTCCTCGTACTCTAATTTACACTCAGCATTTTTTTGAAAAGAATGCATGTGAACTTTGGTTGTAGTGCTGGGCTTTTGTGAAAAGAAGTCAGCAGTCAGAATTTGGCGAAGCTAATGTTTGAGGAGAAGGAGTGGGTGGATGAAAGCAGGACAAAGGCTTTCAGCCCCTACTCTAGGCTTCTCTCACTTCAAAACACCTATTATTCTTGCACAACGCGGTCCCGTGATGTGGCATTAATTTTACATTGGATGGAGAGATGGATAAGAAATTCTTGCTCATTAAACTAATGTGAGAAAAACTACGGATAATACACACAATGATTCTATATTTCTGTGAAATATCACAAAGAAGAAGTGCCATTTTTTCTTCATCTACTATAAAATGTGGTTACATCCATTTCTCCTCACAAGTTTATCCCAGTGACATAAAAAGCGTTAAATGCTACACTTTAGAGCTTTGCCGAAGACACGAGGTGAAGTATCTCACTCACCCACTACTGTTTTCAAAAAGTGCATGCTTGTGTCATTAATGGTGCTTTAAATGATAAAAAATTGGACTATTTTATTTGATCGCATTAGACTAGATTGTAATTGAGTGAGCCGGATCATGGTTTCACGAAATTATTCGATTACCTCAGTGATACTTCACTATTTATCCTCCCTTCCTTATGTGTAAGTCACCCAAAGCAATTCGATTATCTTGGAGAATCATGAGACTGTGGTTTGTTTGCAAATCACTCCTTAAGCCACCCTATTGTCAAACAAAAAGAGGAGCAAAAAGCACAACAAAGCAGCTGGGAGATAGTGAGGGCTAAGGAGGCTGGATGGTGGTGCGAAAACCAACTAACCTCATAAGGAAGGCAGTAGTTATTTTAAAATCAAACTCACAATTTGTGGAGCTACCTCGAGAAGTCACACCTAGTTCCACTTAAAAATTATTAGATTATGCAGCTAATATCAAATCGTCAGAAATTCCTAATTGCCTCTTTGGTTAAAACTGGCTACGTTCAATTGTTGTCGCACTATCCAAGAAATTAAACGCTTAGCCACGTAAAGGTTGTAATTATGGTAAATTTAGATACCATTTAGCCAAACAAATTTTGCACACCGTTATTGAGGCATAATAAACTGTGCAAAAAAAGTTTTTTCTCTTTTCCTAATTATAAGAAATTTCGAATGATAAAATTTGATTGAAACACTCCCAGAAAGTTTTTTGCAAACATTAATAGGTCTCGCTCAACATTACCTCGTGGCTCAGATTTGGAAGGGTGATAAAGCTTCCAATAAATTAACACGCTTGTGCAATCAAATCGGGGCACTCAACTTAGTCATGCACTTGTGTAATTATCGCTTTTGGGTGATTCCACTCCTTCTTTTATACCCTCCATACTGTCAATCATTTAGAATGGTTAATAACTTTAACACCGCAAAATGTCAATAAATTTGCTGAGTCTTCTCGCGGGTGCGAAGGGTGAATTTTAGGGATGGTAAGTATTTTGGTGTAAAAGATGTCAAAACTAAGGAGAGGCACTTGGAGCTACAGAAATCTGCTCAATCCCGCAGACCTAATTTCACTCACTGAAGCAGGATCAAAGTGAGACCTTGGCAGTGTTATCATTTAATTTAATTTTGGTGGGATGTCAGTATTAACTGGATGTACTTCGATTACGTTGCTTGCACTCGTTGTTTTGGGGAGTGATACTCTCGCCGTTTGAACCAAGAGGGCTGGTGGTATCATCAACAGCATCAATCATTAAACGAAGCACTGTCTTTCTTCGAATGAAAACAGCGCAAAAACTCAAGAAATGGTTGATGATTTATGTAAAATTTACTACCAAAAAGTTCAAAATAAAGTGACGCATTCAAACAGTTTCCTCAAAACCAGACGATGAAACAATAAAAGGTAGTTATTAACGAGTTGACGTCTAGCAAGGAGAGACAAGGCAACAAGAGGGGCTAACAGTGTGGCAGTATGGCGAATTTGACAGATAAGATGGAGGTAAAATACCGAGCGGCCATGGTTCATTCTATGGCTTATTTTTCTTAGGCTTGCCCTTGTCCTTATCTTTGCCAGTTGCGTTCGGGTCTTCTTCCTCTTCTTCTTCAAACTCCTCCGGACAGATTTGTCCATATAGCGCAAGTGTGCCTGCTGCCATTTGGTTCTACAAGGAAGGGTGGAATGGGAACTCGCTTGTAAAAGGCTACTAGAAGAGGGTAAGAGGGTATTCCTTACCCCATCACAGCAGACTAATTCAGTGCCACGAGCTCCATACTGTCTAGCCAGTTGACTAGCTGTTAACAAATCTGTATCACCCTGTCCTCCAGTTCGGTTCTCCACTCCCAATCCAGCTACGCCAATTTTCCAATTTCCACCTCTCAAATTAGGCATAATCTACAGGCGAGGTGATAAGACGGCTGAAGGGAAGCTACCCTATCTGTCAGATAAGTGACAGAACGGGAATCGCGAACATCGTAGACACAGAGAACGATGTCCCCGTTTGTAGCGTTCAATCTACCATTTTCATCATTCCCACGGGTGGGATCAATGTAGGCATTATACTTTTCCGTAGTACACGACAAATTATTGACCTATCAAAGGAGGAGAGAGAGGAATACATAGACAGACAGTGAAATGGAGGGAGAGAGGGCGGGGAGGGTCAGGCTAAAGGCTCACCTGTCTCAGGTACAAATCCACAACCCTGGGCAGACCACATACACATATATGTATGTTTTTGGTCTCACGCTCCTTCTTCTTTGGCTTCTTGTCACCCTTTTTCCCTTTGTCCTTTTTTTTGGGATCCTTGCCTAGCTTCGGTGCCATGAGCTATAACTAATCTAGTCACCACAAAGTGAAATGCACCATTTTATAGCTCTTCTCAAGTGACACCTGAGTGACAGGCCAGTCAATCCTCTGATTGGTCATCTAAGTGAGTACTTTCTTTATCAGGTCATTCTTGTCCATGGAATAGCCACCTCTCTCCTCCCAATCAAACGGAGGTCTCATTCGCCTCCTTCATTCACCATTAAAGAGAGAGCAAAAAGATTGTCCATTTGTTTTGCTTTTCTCAAGGTGAACACACAATTCTCACGGATTTTATTATACTTGTTTATCCACATTTCGCCTTTCAGCTCCCTCTACCCATAACGTTCTTCACTATTTTATGAGAGTTTTTGTGCTTCCACTCCTTCACACTTTATCTTCTACACCTACTTTTTGTCTCTCTGCGTTTTGAGGTCTTTCATAATAATACTTAATTATTACTTTTTTCGTGAATTAGCAGGAAGAAAGGAAATCTGCGACAGAGGAGGGAGGAGGAGGAGAATGAATAGGAGTGAGTGTGTGAGGAACAGCGGACAGGCCGATTTGAAGTGCTGGCCACTTTTGTTTAAAGAAAGAAAGTAAATATTGTCTCCAAAGCAGTAAAGATGGTAAATGAATTGGCTCGGGTGGAAGAATAGACAAAATAGACATCCAGGTAGGGGAGAAGGGGCCGAGAAAATGCGAGATTATTGTTTCGTTTTCTTCTCCTTTTTAGATTTCTTCTCCTTTGCGGGTTTCTCCTTCTTCGTCTTTTCCTTCTTCTCCTTCTTCTTTTTTTTGCCACTGTCTTCCTCTTTCGATCCTTCCTCCCCTTCAGTGGATTCGGCAAACTCTGTTGGATTTGCGGCAGCATAGAGCGAAAATGCGCCTACTGCCATCTGTTTCTAAAACGTGATCAAAAGAGGGCTAAGAAATTCTCTCTTTGTAAAGAAAACGGAGAAAGATTGCTTACACTATCGCAAGAGATGAGCTCCGTGCCTTTGCATCCAAACTGCTTGGTGAGTAGGCTGGCCGTATCGATACTGGTTTGTTTAGCACCTCCACCACCTCTATATTCCAGCCCTAGACCAGCCACTGCCATCACCTTATTCAAGGCCTTGATAGTGGGCAAAATCTAGCAGAAAAGTGGTTGTGATAGCTCTTTACGCTGAACGTACATTTTTCTGTAGGTATTCAACCGATTCGGAGTCTTGAACATCGTAGACACAAAGGTAGAAGTCAGCATCGCCACTGCTCAATGTGCCGTCACTGTTGTTTCCGGGGTAGAAATTAAAATTCACCTGATAATCATTCACATCCACATTCAACTCATTGTTCTGCAAGATTAGAATTCACACATACCAAGCTTGCCTTTTGCATAAACATCTCAATGATATTTGGATGGCCACAGACATACATGCTCAAGCGTATCTTCTTTCTAGCCACTGCTTGCGTCTTCTGCTCCTTCAATTGTGTGTCCGTTACTTTTTTTTCTTTTTTATCTTTCTTTTTTCTACCACCTTTGGATTTCTCCTTGTGTGCCTTCTTTTTTGATGCGTCTTTACTTTTCTTGCCTTCCGCCATCAAATTGTGCTACTATCTGCCCATCAGAATTGATTGCTTTTTTATAGGTCATTCAACTCCCTCCTGATTGGCAAAACCCTTTTATTTTTGATTGGATTTTTACTCTATTATATATTTCTCACCCCTTGTATGTCCGTTTGCTCTAATGCAATGCTTTGATTGGCTCTGCCCTACTACTCAATTTATTAGCTTCACAATTTCAGTAGTATGTGCCAACTTTTTGTGTGTTTAAAGGAAGAATGGACAGTTTGAAGACTCTCGTCTTATGTATCTGCCTAAACGTACTATTGAACCTCGTTGTTGAAAAGGCTTCCTTTTAGTCTGGTGTCTTGATGCCTCTTCTATGCCTGAGGACTTTCAACCCTTTCAACCGTTAAACCTAAACACACGTTTTTCCTATAGTTTCATTTTGGGAGAAGCAAAGACATAGTCTGTAAAGCAAGACTACCCTGCACCCATGAGGCTCCCAGAAGTCACAAAAGAAAGGCAAGAAGCACGAGTTAATGTTTTAGAATGATAGAAGGAAGACGGATATGTTGAGGTGCAATTGAAGAGGAGTCAACAAAAGCTTCGTTATTTCGCCTTCTCCTTTTTCCATATCTCTTTTTCTTCCTCAGCAGAAACTCTACCAGAGTCTTTAAACCTCTCTGGACACGTAGCTGCATAGAGTGAGAATATTCCAGCTGCCATTTGATGCTGGGAGATGACAAAAGAATTAGTTGAGAACAAAATTTCTTTTTTTCAGAAAGAGAATGGTGTTTACTCACCCCATCACAACTGATAAGCTCAGTGCCCCTGCATCCGTAGTACCCGGCCAAGTGAGCAGCTGTCCCTAATCCAGTTTCGCCGCATCTGCCACTAACTCGGTATTCTAACCCCAATCCTGCAATTGCCATCTTCTCGTTCAGTGCTTTGACGTTTGGTAGGACCTTAAGTCAGGCCATCTAGGCTCCCAAAATTAACATACCTTGCACCTCAGAAAATTGACACTTTCACGATGACAAATATCATAGACACAGAGGATGAGATCGGCTTCATTGCAAAATAATTTACCATTCCAGTCATTGCCAGGAACTGCGTCAATGCTCACTTGATACTTATCCACCACAGTATTCAAATCACCGTTCTGTAGAGAAGGAGGCAGTGAGACTCGAAGCGACCCCCTACACACACAGACTTACCTTCAGCATAAACAAGTCTATAGCTTGAGGACTTCCACACACCGCCACAGTTAAATAAACTTTCTCCCAAGTTGGCTTCTACTTTGTAATTTGTTTTATCCTGCTCATTTTTACTTACCTTGTCGTACTTACCCTTCTTCTCCTCCTTCACAGGCTTCCCTTTCTTCAGCATTGCAAACATGCTATTTGCGGTTCATAAATTTATTCGCAGTTTTATATTTAATCCCAATTAATATGATTGGCAAAATGATTTGTGAGCCTTTCATCGTTTCCATCTACGAAGTTATGAGACATTCTGTCAGCGCATGTGTCTCTTTGTCTGTTTGTTTTTGGGTTCGTAAGCAGAGGGCCTCATTATTTTAAATCGATTGAGAAATTATCCTTAAAAGCCTGTATAAAGTGGTAGTAATTTTTAGACAAAGCGAACAATCTATATGGACAAAGAAGTCAGTTTCTGATTGGGTATGGTCTTGACCAATCGGTAGAAGGCACAGGGGTGTGCCCGACTGATGGCCAATCAGAATCATCCGTCAGAATTTTATTAATGATGGCTAGATGAACCGGAGCCTCAGAGAAGTAGACCTCGTACAGGGTTTTCTGTGTGTAGCTTTAGAGACCGAGCACACGCATTCCTGTTTATGGAAGGGGAAGATCGACCTCGCTCGCATTGTGTCAAGATCTTCCAGGCTGTAAGCTGTCAAATCACTATTTGATGACCTTAGAATAGACAAATAGACTATCACATATCCCACGACCCGTCTCAAGGCAGTGGCTCGCTCCTGGTCCTATTGAGTACAAGAGTCGATTTCACTGTACCGACGCCACACTATCTATCTCTCCTATTCCCAATGGAAGTCTCAATTTCCGTCCTTCCAATTAAGCACCCATCGAAGTAGCAGCAACGCTAGCATCTGCGTTAACATCGGTCAGTAGTCCTATGACTAATCACAAAAGGCTTAAATGCTTACTAACCATTGATAGGCACAGATCCGCACTGCCGACCTTGCCCAAGGAAGAGCATTAGACAGGACGGCGACACTGGGCATGGCGGTTGTAGTTGTGACGGTAGTACATCCACAAAACACAGTCCAAATATCATAGGTCTAATACGAAAAATACATGACTATTTTGCGTAAAAGTTCTCCACAAATGACCAATCGACCTTTCAAAGCTGTATGCCCAAGCTTCCAAGCTGACACATCCTTGGCATCAGTACAACCAATTCCACGTCTTGATCGCCAGGATGGTCAGTTCATTGATGCACCAAGTTGGTCACAAAACAGAGTCCAGAATTCCCTACATAAAAAGCTTCACATGTGATGAAATGCAGAGACATCCCCTCACCTCTCCATCGAAGTAATAGTGGGAGTACCAAATCCACACCACCACCTAAAGAGATCGCGAGTACTACACGTCCCATGGAGACGAGCGGATACTGTTGCCCCATTCGTGACGACGGCTACCATCAATGTAAAAGATATAACCGTGACTGCCCACCTTATTACGCTAGAAAGGTGCTCTCACTATCGCCCCCTGAGGTGACGCAAAATCCCCAAGATATGCATATAAGAGCGCAAAGAAGTGGGAACAGATGAAAGAAAGAAGCCCAGCAGATCGGTACTGTATGTCTTCCATAAATACCTTCATCTCCCAAAACCAAGGGCCTGGACACAAGCACACACAGACACACACAAAGAATATTTCATTTGGTTCCCATTTCTGTCAAATTCTACTCGTAATAGCATGACAGATAAAGTGGAGGTGTCAAATATTGTCAACAGAACGGTAGATCGTAGGTGCTTTAGGAGAAGCAGGGGGAAGAGAAGTTCGAATCCTTTTATTTCTTCCTCATTCTCTTAAACTTCTCCTTCTTTGATGCCACCCCTTTATTCCCGTCCTCATTCCGGTCCCCAACCGATTGCCTGATCTCCTTAAATTTCTCTGGGCAAGTAGCTGTGTAAAGTGAAAATGTCCCAGCTGCCATTTGATGCTAAAAGACGACAACAAATAAGGAGAGAGAACAATCACGGTGGGGATAGTGTCCCAGAAGGCGACTAGAGGCGATACTACTCACTCCATCACAGAGGATAAGTTCAGTGCCCTTGCATCCATAAAGACTGGCTAGTTGTGCAGTAGTGCCAATCACAGTCTCACTTTTTCCTCCACTACCTCTGCATTCCAGTCCCAGACCGGCGATTGCCATTTTCTTGTTCAATGCCTTGACCTCTGGTATGACCTTCAAATTTGGTTAGTGAAGCGACCCAAATCACTGTACCTTGTCCTTTAGAAACTCCACTGTCTTGCGATCACAAACATCGTAGACACACAAGAAAAAGTCAGCGTCTCTGAGTATTACTTTACCATCTGAATTATTGCCCGGATCGGCGTCAAGAATCACTCTATACTTGTCAACCTTTGCATTCAAATCACCATTCTGTCAAAGAAGATGTGATGAGACTAGACTAATCTACGGGCTTACCTTCTTCATAAATAAATCAATGGCTTGAGGATCACCGCATACAGACAAGTACAACCGTATTGTCTCACCCCGCGGCTTCTTATTGCACCCATTTTCATTGCCCTTTTTACCACCTTCCTCTGCCTTCGACTTCTTATCTGCTTTCGTTTTCTTCTCCTTTGCTTTCTTCTCCTTCCAGATCATGAGAAAGTTATTATCCTCTCCTTCATTGAGTTTATGTCTCCTTTTATATAGGCCATCTCACTAACAATGATTGATGGGTCCTTAACTCACTGATTGGTTAGCCTTAATTTCCTTCGCACCCTGTGTGCGTGTCCGTGTGAGGCCCCACGATAGGTCCTTAATTGGATCTACTATCGCTTAGGTCATACGTCTTTCCTTCTTCACATAAGTAGCATATTTTCATCAATTCATGCCTTGAAAAATTGGGTTTTATGTAAAAAGCATTTTCTTTTCCTAAAAAGTGGACGCCTTATCTGGTAAATAATACAGCGTTTTGATTGGCTGTCTCGACACCCAATCAGAAATTGAGTCGGTAAGTACCCCATCTGGAAGAAGGGCGTTCATGTTCAACAAGGATGAACTAAACCAGAATGTTGTTGAAGACATTAGAAGGCTTAAAAATGGGCTTAAGGAAAAAGAGCTGTTGGTTTCCTTCATGTAGTACGAGAATGACTCGCTTTGACGATAGTTTCTCTAGGCACCATTTTAGGGGCACAAATTTGTAAGTTAAATTCAAAACAGAGTTCCATCTGTAGAGGTGATTGTTTATGTGTTTGTTGCATTAGGTCTATGACATTCAAACCGTGTTCCCTAAGTGCACGATCGTAAACGTAATCGTAATCGCAAGATTCTGCCGAATGTTCTTCCGTGGGTGTGGTTGGCACCACCGTTTTGTGTTTCCAGAGGCTAATGGTTGCCCCTTAATGATGTATCTTTTACTTTAGACCATGAGATTATTTCACGCAGATGCTCGAAGGGCGGAAATTGGGACAACCATTGAGAATCTGGTGCAAATACGTGCGCTCCTCATTTGTTGCTGTGCTTGATGCCGTAACATTGACTTTTCTTTTATGTTCAAGTTAACAAGGCGAAGCGTGTTGACTTGACTACAGATCATAGGGCGAGTTGTAATCCAATTCGTCTATTCTAAAGTTGTCAATTGGATTGCTTCTACAGCTTGCAAGGTGGCGAACTTTGGTAGAATGCGACCGGCGTCGAACTTCGTTCCGCTTAAACAGAAGGAAATGTGTATTCCTCACTGTGACTAGTGCAGACATCTTTAAGAATGCCGCTTCTCAAAGCATTCGTAGAATTGATTTTCTTTGTTTAATCTGTGCATATGCCTTCAATTGGTCATTATTTAGACGCACCAATAATGGCTCTTGCTGATTGGTCAAGACTGCACCCAATTAGAAGCTGGACACGATGTCCAATCAGCTTGATGGCTGAAGAAAATTGCCAAGCTTACAAGATCAATCGTTATTATTTGGACAATGGTAGGGAGGAGGCGAAGAACTTAGTAAGGCATATCGAAGATGAATGAAATTTTAAACGGATTATGGACCACACGAGTGGACGAGGAGACTGCAGGGTAGGAGAAACTAGTAAGTAGGTAAGTAAGGAGGCATAAGTGTATAGGTTACTACCTCCTCTATCATCATTTCTTGTGAATTAAAAATGCCGTTCCTCGTTATTCCGTGGTAAATGTTGACATGTATCGTTCATGAGGAAGCAGCAATTTTGCTCATTTAGTCAGGAGTTGATTCTCTTAACCAAATTGGCAGCGATTCGTGCACCTTTGTCGCCTAGCTATCCGTCGCTATTCCCTTCTATCTCATTCTTCTAATCTAAGATGGAGCTTGACGTTTGCGAGCCCTCATCGATCCCCTGAGCCTCCATAGATAGCCATTTTACAAATCGCTTATATAGGTAAAACTTAGCTTATTGAACAGCCTGCCTTCTTTTCTTCATTTTGTTATACAGTGCCTGAGGCATAAATAATTTGTTATTTAAAGGGAAAAAAGGATTTTGTTTCCTTCCTGAAAACCAATCGAGACGCTATATGCTGGGTATGAAAGCCCCTTCTATTATTATACTTATACCATCGGAGGTACTGTGACGCATTTGTAAGGCAGGTGGTGCGTGAGACCCCACAAAGGCTTTTGCCCTTTCTAGTCACACAAAATACATGCACTCACTACAATTACCAAAGTTAAGAGGATCATCGCAAAACCAACTAAGGCACGAACTATTACGAAGTTGAAGCTTACCTTCTCTTTCTTCTTTTCATTTTAAGGAACCAAAAGAAGTTGAAGAGTTAAATAAAAGTTTGCTTTTTGAATAGAAATTTCTGCTCCCTAAAATGAGGCACTAGGGAAGAGTGTGGAGAGAAATATTGTCTGAACAAAAAAAGATTTACTGACATACTGAGAGGGTAAATGAGAGGCGTAAAGCGGGACTTAATTCTTCTCTTTCTTTGATTTCCTTTTACTCTTCTTCTTTTCCTTTTCTCCACCTTTTTCCACATCTTCTCCATCAAAGTTAGTGTCAAACTTTTCCGACTTTGTTAATGCATATAAGGAGAAGAGTCCAGCTGCTAGCTGTTCCTATTACAAGTTAAATGTTAAACAAAACCATCAATCACGGAGCCGAGGGTTAAAAAGAGCATTAAATGGATGACAAACTACTTACTCCATCAAAGGAGACAAGTTCAGTGCCTTTGCATCCATATTGTTTAGCCAATGCAGTAGCAGTGCCATCGTCAACGAGTTCCCTACCTCCATGCGGTCTATACTCCAGTCCTAATCCGGCGACACCCATAGGCTTCTTCAAGCTCTTCACCTCCCTCATCACCTAAAAGCCGATTAATAAGGTGGTGCCCATAGAGGCGTACCTTGTTTTTGAGAAATTCCACCGTTTTACGATTGCATATGTCATAGACACAGAGGAAAAAATCAGATTCATTGTCTACCACCTTGCCACTATCGTCATTTCCTGGCTCGCCGTAAATAGACACTTGATATTTGTCGACTGAAGCATTCAAGTCGGAGTTCTGCAAGGAGATAAGGATTGGGCTCACATACGACACAACATACAGACATACACGCACACACTCACCTTTCTCGTAAACAAGTCGACGGCTTGGGGATCGCCACATACCGTCACATACAAACGTAATGTCTCGCGATTTGACTTCTTCTTCTCCTTTTCGCGGGGCCCACTCTTGTCATGGCTTTCCTTCTTTGGCTTCTCCTTCTTTGGCATTTGAATTGAACTATCTGACCTTTGCGCAGCCAAGTGCTTTACTTTATAGGTCAATTAACTTGCCCTCCTATTGGCAAATCATACAACTTCCTAATTGGTTTTGTTTTGTTTGCTCGCACTTTGTAAGTGCATGTCCACACTCTAGTAAAACAATTTAATTGGGTATTTACTCGCCTTGCCTATCAGGTGTATGTGTTTAAAATGCTGGTGGAATTGTTGAAAAAAATCACGTAAATCTGCCTTCCTTCTTCCTCCCCTACAGTGTGACACTTCCATTGGTTTAGTGAACCGACTGCCCAATTGGTCACTTCCTTGGCCAATCAGAAGAGGGCGTCCGGAGTTAAGTGTTATCAGCTAAAAATTTTAGCGTAAAAAACCTAAGAGCTATTCTTAAAACACATTAACTTTATAATAAAAATTAACTAAGCTTTTATTTTACTAGTGGATCCAACCAGAAAACAATAATTTTAAGAGGTGTGCGCCTAGATGTTGGTGACCATGGTTCCCATTTTAATCACATATGTTTTTCAAAGGTATTGAGCAGCAATTAGTGATGAAAAATGGCAAATTCATTAGTACCGCCCTTGATAAAGTTGGAAAGGGATGTGGTCAAAAGATTGCTACCATTATAACTCTCCAGCTGACCTCACCCCTCTTGAAAGACCTTTCCAATTAAAAGACGATAGTTCGGGGATCTTGCATGGATTTATGTGTAAGAATACATAATACATACATATATAAAGTACCGGTGATAATCTCGATTAACATCCACAAAGTCATCTTCAGAGTAAATGTCGAGAGAGTGGACAGGAAATAAACCTTTTGACAAGAAGGACTTTGAAGGTGTGCCACATGGGGCAGCGAGGAGATGAGTCAAAAGATAGGTTGGAAGAATGAAAGAAAGGCATTATAGGTAGACAGACTGACAGATAGGATTGAGTGCAGTGGATGGCGAAGGTTGGTTGAGGGAGTGGGGCAGAAGGTAGGAGTCGACAGTTTACAAATGCTACATTATTCCTACTTCTTTTTGTCCTTCTTCTTCTTTTCCTTCTTGGATTTCTTTTCTTTTCCCTTCTTGTCCTTTTTGTCCTTTTTACTCTTCTTGTCCTTCTTTTCCTTTTTGCCACCCTCCTCCTCCGTTGCTGCTCCTTCATTTGCTGTCCCAAACTTCTCTGGGCGTGATGCTGCATACAATGCAAATATTCCAGCTGCCAATTGATCCTGCAAAAAGGAATCAAAGATGCGTCATTTGCATTACTTGTAGCAAAAGTAAAAAGGCTCATCGAGGAGGAGAATAATACTTACACCCTGACAGGAGACTAGCTCCGAGCATCGGCATTTATACGGCTCGGCCAATTTAGAAGCCGTTTTAATGTCAACGAGTTCTTTACTTCCAGCAGCTCTATACTCCAGACCTAATCCGGCAATAGCCATTTGTTTGTTCAAATTCTTGACCTCCGGTAAAACCTAGAATGCGCTAGGTGAAATGACCCAATCACAAATTACCTTCGTCTTCAGGAAGTCGACTGAAGCGTTATTGCGCACATCGTAGACACACAAAAAGAGATCAGCCTCTCTATCAGCCACTTGGCCATCTTCATTGGTGTTAAAATCTGCATTAATGTTCACTTCGTATTTGTCAATAATAACTCTCAACTTGTCTTTCTGTAAGATTCGTAAGTGAGGTAAGCGGGAGCAATAATTAGGCTTACCTCTTCCTTGTACATATCAGCGACACTGGGATGTCCACATACTGACACATCCAAGCGATATGACTGTGGATTGACCTTTTTGTTATTGGTGCTATTATTGTCCTTCTTGTCCTTCTTATCCTTCTTGGATTTCTTCTCCTTCTTTGACTTCTTTTCCTTTTTCTCCTTTGGTTTCTTCTCCTTCTTCGCCATCCGAATTGAACTAGCTATTCTTCACAAAGTGAAATGCCTTATTTTATAGATCATTCTATTAACACTCTGATTGGCAAGACACTCGAAACTTTGATTGGCTGTCTGGAGGATGAGTGCTCAAATCTTGCGTGCGTTTGACACTTTTATGATCTGATTGGGACTCGATGTGATTCACAACTCTCGTCACCATGCTAGAACATTTCTGGCACTTGAAGGAGGCTCAAAATATCTACACTTCTACCGATTTTTCTTTCCATTTTTTAGAGCCATTTTCTACCCTCCCATTGGTTGACCGCTTGTCCAATCGGGAAGTGGACTTAGCATGTGCTTGAACCAATAGTCACATAGCGTTAATAATTTTGGCAAACAAATTTCCACTAAATAGAATGCCTTTTAAAAAGATGACTAAACACTCTATTGTTGGTATTCTTAAGAGTTTGGAAGTGCCACCTTCGAAAAATGCGCGTGCTGATTACAGAGCAATGTAGGGCACCCTACACCGAACAAAAGCAGAAATTTTCGGTGCAGAGTCAACCAACCAAAATCTGCCTATTAACTGTACCCTTCTGACTCTATTTCTTAATGGCTGATCTACACCGAATGGGGCGAATGCCACCAGAAATGGCGGAGCACTTTTTTACTTCAAAAGAATCTGGTTAAGCAAGTAGGTTCTAAAGCAAAAAATACAAAAGTCCCCTAATCTAAATGAGAATGATAAAGCAAAAGATGATATGGCTGAATTGGGCGTAACCTTGTCAACACTCTGTGTGCTAATCGATGGCATAGTATTTAGACACTTACGGATCAAAGTGTAATTATCTTCTACCCGGTGTTTTGAGGATAGCTTGAACGTATTTGCATCTGCTTTTAACTACAATGCCTTAGCAATAAAAATTTAAGCTAAAAATGGTTTTTCTATTAGTAAGACACTGTATTTTGAAAAAAAACTAAAAGAGAATAGAAACACTCCTAAGGCAGACTAATTAAATTTATTTGATCTTTTTAAATTCAATTGCCGCAAGCTTTGTATGGAACTCTAATGGAAAGAATAGCGATGAACCAATGGGTGGAAATAATAAGAATAGCACGGGGTTTTAGTGAAAGACATTAAAACCCAGTTTCATTAATAAGTAACTTGTTGATCCTTAGTAGAAACGCTACTGATTTAAAATAAGTACAAATTTTTATAAATGTTTATCAAAACTATGCTTCTCTCCCTGGCTCCGAATTGATCGCATAAAAAAGTTGTAAAGTCTTGACGACAACTAACGCTTACATTTTTTTGTGAAATATCTTTTTTATCATAACACAGCTATGAGAATGTCATCAACCTCTCAGATAGACTTTATGCCTGCTGCGCACCTTTTCGGTACCAGAATTGGTGATCTCTGAGTTTAGCAATAAACTGTTCCATCGTCTTTTAGGACTGTTGTGCTACGGGAGGATCACAAATAATGCGATCCTATGATCATAACAGCATTACAACAACTGCAATGCCTTTACGCCCTCCCAAACCTCCACTCCAAATAACTGCATGCTAACCATTCAACTGCCTTTATTACACCTGTTTGGTAAAACGAACCACTTTTTAATTACTTTAACTCATCACAAACAAAAGTCACAGCCTTCTAGATAAGACAGTTATGAGGAAACCGGCGATCTGCATATAAAGGGCCGAGCTATTCTTTATTCTTTCACCATGAAATATGTTTGCCTGTCAAGAGGGCGAAAATGGGGCTGTCGAAGTCATGCGATGCGGCATAATTTTTTGTCACTGCATTAAAACACTTTGAAAATTCAAAAAAGTAGTATTCGAGAGGTACAGTTTCGTTGACAAGATCCGCGCCGACAACGTCAGTTTATTTTATCATTGTCGCAAGACTTAGCGATTAGCCCAATCCAGGCGCCTTAAGTGTTAGTTCTAAAAAAATTGATTGGTGTAAGGGGATTCAGCCCCCAATAAAGGCAGTTAACGAGTTAGCCGCCACAGGACGAGTTACCGAGCTGTGATAGCAACAGAGGTGTTGCTGCCACGTTTTATGACTTATGCCAGTGGCTAGACCGAGGAGAGAGACACGCATAGCGTACATTCAGTCAAAGAGCAAAATTTTGTTCGAATAAATAGAGGGAAGTAGAAAAAATAAAGCTGAACTGCATACATTTGATTTAGGAAACCATCCCATCGCACTAGGCGGTGCAACACTTTTGGCTTTCTCCTTTTATCTTTAAGTAGCAACAATTTTTTGTTCCAACAAATTCTCGTATGCAGGTTCCAACCGGTTTCACGATGGCTCAAGTTCACAAGTAATAAGGAGCGAATCACACATCGCTTTGTGACTAAGTCCATCCGTATCTATCTGACCGACCACCTAGCCACCATGTGAAGCAGGTTGAAACCTGTGCATCAAGTTGCTGCACATAACCGTAGTAGTTGTTGTGCAGCCTATCATGAGAGTGAACATTTAACGAATGTGGAAGACATTTACTCACACAAGGCCTACATCGTTCGACCTTGACCTGCCCATTCGTATCCTGTTTGTCCGAGGTGGTTGAGTGTCAAAAAGTAGTGATGATTGGTGTATTCACTTCATACGTAACTGAAGAAAAGCGCTATTTTTTGTGTGGACTAGAATACTGTACGATACTAAATGACTTTGATGTCCTCATCTTTGAAAACAAATTCGTGGTAATACAAAAGACTGGCATGGCTGTCCTGAAAGACGCTGGCAGACTGTGTGTAGGCAGAGATCTAACACAATCACTCTAAAAGCAGTATGGTGTCGATGTAATCAGGAAAAGGAGCCACTCCATCAGACAGATGAATGGAATGGATGCCTTCTCGAAAAAGGAAGAAGAAGCCAAAACTTCCTTAGACTGGAAGGTTAGAAGATTAAAAAGGGGTCGTGATTTTCTCTAGGTAGCTTGGTTTGTAGTTTCCTTGCGAGTAAAAATCCACACCAAGACAGGAGACAGGCTCTTAGCCAGGTAGTTGAACCAATCTAATCGCAGAGGGCAGTAATAATGACTTCGGTGAGTCGTACATAGTGGTTACACGGTGAATATTTCGACTACTCAAATCGACAACTTTCCCTATTCACAGAGGGAATCATAGCCATCTTCCAAGACTGGACCACCCTCGACAACCAGGACAGTTTGTGAGAAAAATTTGTCCACACAAAGATACTCTACGTCAACTAACTGCATTTCCTTGCTCCAAGCTGCTTGCCAGTCGAAGTGTCCTTTCACATCTTCAGTCCTTCACTCTAAAGAGTCCTTATAAGCAGTGGAGGTCCTGCTTTGTGTTAGCTACGTGACAATGGGCATAAATAACGGGTTGTGGCTAAATAGCAAGCACACCACATTTTACTTGTCATACGCTGCCGGGCCTATGTCAGGGTAACCAATCGGTTGACAAGGTGATGAGGCATACTGTGACTAGTCAGAAACGACTAGTAATAATAAATGAGGTGAGATTGCACGGAGTTGTCCCTTCCGGCTATGGATTATGGAATATAATGTCACAAATGGCGTCGAGGTAAAATCGAAATGGTTTGAATGGAAAATTATTCACAAGTATTCACCCCGCGAAGACGACTTTATGAATGCCTCAGTTATAGGCGGCAAAGGCGTCAATGCCTGTTGACATCACACCAGCAGAAGCATTAATGACCTACACATGCTCGGTAAAGATAACAATACTAATAAGGGTAATCTCTTGTAGGACCTATTCATAGTGTTTCTCCACTAGGGAGGAGCCTAGTACAATCGTCACCCTAGCTTATGATACACATCAGGTCAACATGAGGCAACAGTCATTCACTAGTATCGGGAGATCGTCAACAATCAGTGTCAATGAGTTAGGCATCTGATAGCCGGATTGGTGGGTTAAACCGTAGCAAGAAATGGATCAGACAGCACCCGCCAGCAGCAGTATCATCCTGCATCCAATGGCATCTGTCTCGGTATCAAAGAGACCGATTCAGTGATTTTGGTGGAGACAGTGTCGACACTTGTTTGACTGTCCACCTGTGGAAAGCCACTTGCATGTGCGAAAGATGCAACCTTAAAAATGCTCCCTTAAAAGACCCTCTTTGTGGAGACCTCTATGCAAAGTAAAATAGTACATTGGAAGGTGAATGGAGAGAAAAGGTGACCTTCTTTTGAATGTGATTAAATACAATCTGAAGCAACGCAATGGTTACTGACTGGCGTCTCTGATAAGACCTCGTCCAAAGGGCTTCTACAAGAGGCATCCATGGATTCCCCTTGTATAAGACCAAGGGTGTCAATGAGCCTTTTACACGCCAAGAACATCTTAAATGTTAGCCATGTTGATTTCAAATTCAATGCAAAGAAGGCAGAAGGATGCAAGGATCATCTATCACAGGCTAAAAAGTGTGGAGCGCGTCAGGGCACCGCATTAAACTGTAAACCACCTTTGATGACACCGATGATATTTTGGGCAATTCGGAGATATTGCAACATACGAACAATGATTTTTGGACCAATTTCGATGGAGACGTCACTGGAGGTCAACTTTCACAAGCTGTAGCCTCAATTGGGTGAAGATGTTGTGAAATCAGAAATCTAATTTGATGCTTAAATAATTTATTAAAATTGTAAAAGTAAGCTATGGTGTGATAGTCGACGTCATCAAACTTCACCTCCTCACCTAAGAAACAAATTTGAGGCAAATTTCCAGGCACTTTCAGGCAATTCTCCTCCTCATAAGGGTATAGCTAAAGATCTTAGAGCGAGCTCTAGTCTGCTTTGATAATCAACTCACCACGACGTTGTCCAGAAGGTAGCCATAACTCCTACAACAGGGCACATGAAAACCTCAGTTCACTTCTCAGTATACAGGCAGCAGGATTCTATCAAAAAGTCCTTTCATGCAGCGCTCTACCTGCATGGGCATGAATGAGTCCCTTGCTTACATTGGGAACACTTCAACTGCCTCACTTCCCCAAAAACCATACGCACACACACACCTAAGAATCCAATCAATACACCATTTAACACAGACCAATCATGGAGTCGCCTATTTGAGTGCTGTGATGACCACATTTACGGTAGCACCGCCACACATGCTAATGTCGATGCCAGCATGTAAGCAGGCAATGATTCCGATCAATTCCACCCAACAACTCCAATTACTTATGGGACGCCTTTGACGAAGTCAATACTGCGGCAACCGTTCCATGCGACACTGTCCCACTTCTGTGATCTGGCATGTCGCACCAATCCATCACACCTTCACCCAACGTTTAAGGTGCAATACTATCCAAGGCAACAACGACCCAAGCTTGATGCAGAAATCTTCTCAAAAATTCATTGTGCGGCGAGGCATGGCAATAAATTCTGTGGATTGCACTGCACAGTATGTATTCGCAAGAAGAAAGAACACCAAACACCACACAATGAATTGTAACGCCTCAATGCCAAATTGATTAACCCGCCCACTCAACAACGCAATCGGTACTCACTGAGACTCTTCAATGTAGCAACAATTTCTCCTGCCAAGACAGTCATCTCTCTGTAGTCACGTAGACTGCATTGCGTGGTAGAGTGATGTGGGCACCAACTCGCCAATGGTGAGTTGCGAGTCAAGACGTGGCAGCTCAAGTGGTGAGAGAAGTAGCTACAATTTCTGCAGCCGTCTACCTTAGCTATTACTACACCAGGAGTGAAACATGTGAGAGTTCAGATCTGGCAAATCTGTCTTTGCAGGTATCCGCTGCTCGATCACCACCTATATGTGTTTGAATGAGCGGGGAGGGGAGAGGCACTGTTCCTCATAGAGGATTGCATCGCAAACAATGCGTTAACTGACAACTCTAAACCACCCAATTACCGATCCCTCTCAACACCTGACAACGTTGCAATTAACCAACAAAATGAAGCCTTTTCTTCGCTTACTAGGAGACGGGCGTTGTCTGACCTGCAAGCTACCTCCCATCGGAATGCAGCAGGTGACTGATGTGCATATCATGCGAAACTCAACCCACTACCTCATAGAGGGCTCACCGTTTGCGAGACACCGTCTTGCATTCGTCCAAACAGGGAACACAAAGGTTTATTTTAAGAAAAGAATAATATTTGCCAGAAAACTAAGAAGAAGTCTTCAGGGATCGGGATGTGCAAACAGAGCGGAGGGCACAAGACGGTGGGATGGGACAAGGTCTATTACAGAGACGAAACATTCACTTGAATCACACTCTCGTTGGTAATGCCATAGTCGGTTAGGTGGCGCTGTGCTTGCATAAGAACGCTGTCGTGATAGAAGTCGATCTTCTTACCAAATAAAAGATTTTGACTTTGGTACAAATGTTTCACCTCTTTCACAGTGCACTTGCTTGGAACGGATATGAGTATACGACTCCTGCTCGCATCGAATTACGCCAACATCCTCTCTTCGTTTCCACCAGGCATTTCCTCTTCTGCATGGAGATCCTCTCTCCAACTGTCTCCCACGTGGACTATGTCGCCTTCCATGATGTTTAAACTCTCCGGCGCCTTGTCTGCATCCACCTGCCTGAGCGGCAAAAGGAAGGTCCGATGCTCGAGTGGAATGCCTGTCTTCTCCTTCACACTCTTGCCAATGCTCTTCAGCGGTTTCGATGCATCCAACGTCAGTGTGAATGGATCACCACTCGCCGTCACGAAGCGCACGCTGATCATGCGTTGACTAGGCACTATGGACGTCTTCTCTGACAAGTCGCCTTCTCGCGGCGACGTCTACCTCTCCGACTGAAGTGCACGTGCCACCGTGATGCACGCATTCCCCCCCACCTCGTACTCCTCCAACCGTCGCCCATCATCCAGCATCCATTGTGAGTAGATGAGAGATGCAGTGGACAGGTCGCAGGTGTGACCACTAGCTCGAGTGATAATCTTGGCTCGTAGTTCTGCTACTGTGGCACCGGAACCGATTGGGATGGAGAGGACTTCGTGCGAAGAAACGCTCACTTGCACGGAGATGATTTTCTGGCGACTCAGAGGCAGACACAGCTCCAGCGAGCTACGATCCTTGAGCTTGTAGTCTTTGAGCATTCTCCCGTCTTCGAGGTGCACACCTCCGTAGACGAGTACTTGATCATTCGGTGGCACTGCGATTTCCTTGGCAATGACTCTCTTCACTTGCAGCACGGAGGTATCGACTTCGGCGGGGAGTGAGAGTAATTTACTGCCACGATGGATTATTGTTAGTTGCATGTTGCAGTTGTAGACGGACTACTTTGACTATTCTATCTATGCATACATACATACACACACACACACACGCACATCAAGGCGTTCTCACACCCTCAAATATGCTACTTTCTCCGAGTCAATAGAGTGGCGTCCTACCATTGACTGCCTCAATGGCACTTCAAGTGCGCGTCTCTTGTGATGGATAAAGTTGGAGTTCTACTCGATGATGAGGAAGGAGAAGAGGAAGACGGTGAAGAAGAGAAGGCGCACAATCTGCCCTGACACGTGACATGACCTCTGGTGGGCCAGTGTCCATCCCTGTACACACCGCCTGGTAAGCAGGAAAGTGCCACCTACACCTCTGTCACGTAGTGACCCATCATGTCGATCAAGCTTGCGTAGCCAATCACACCGTTTGGCGTAGAAGAGTGTTGTGAGATAATGGCATACCACTTGTGGCATTAGGTGCAAGGTGTGCCAATCTCGAGTGGTGAGAGAGGTCTCAACGGTTAGCGTAGATCTAAGAGGCTAAAACGATTGATAAATGAGGAGTAAAGTCAGTGACTGTTCGGTTGTGGAGGAACTACCAAACACACTCGCGTGCTGCTTTGTTATGAGAAATCGGACTGGGAGGGAGACTGCTGAGAATGAGAAATGTAGAGGGAGTGGCATGATTTCCTTACCTCTAAGCGTGTTGCCAACAGTTCTCTAACTGGCTAATTTAGCTTATTTAAGAGGAAAGGTTTGTTTGATCTGCAAGGAGTAGGAACGACTGAGAGTCACATTACCACTACATTGACACACCGTCAGGATGGAGCCTCACTTCTCAAGTTGTCACGATCCAGCCTCTACATTGGAATACCTGGGAACGCCGCCACTACCTCGATCTCCTTGGACATCTGTGCATTCTCCATAGCACCAGATTGCCGTCAAAGGTTCGGTAGGTGCCAGTGTTGTCACGAACGGGTGAGTCCAGTCCTGGACAAAAGTTCCGCGTCAGGAATATCGGATGGGTTGAATGCAGCTACCTCCTGTCAGTGGGCAAACAGTGGTCGATTTCCAAATCATGTGAAGCTTGGGTCACTCAAGTCATTCATGCTAAGACGAACAATTGAAACAATTGAGCGTGAAGTAGTCCATTGTGTGAATGACAGGCACCTAATTTAGTAATGCGAGCATATAAGTAGTATGCACACCTATTCTAAATTGTGCAGTTTACGTGCTTCACAGTGATTAAATGACAGAGAATAGATCCAAACATTTATGACTACATGGGGACAATCATCACTGGACAAATGTGGATGTGCCTGCTTCAAGAGGCCACAACGCCTCATTGAACCTCATCCATCACGTGCTTGTGTCTCACATTGACGTCAAAAATAAGAGAGATGGCCGTTTTTTTGTGGGAAAGTGTTTACGCTTCGAATCCTTGCTGAAGAATCATTTATTACTCTTTGTTTCGATAGTAGAAATCTGATTTGCAACTGCGGTGGTGATTACATTAAATCTATTGCTCAAGTGGATTTCGGCCTCTTCTACCTTCCCCTCACTGAACAAATGTAGGTCGGTGGCAGGTCTCTATCAAAAGCCTTGTTTGCAGATAGCTCGGCGATTGTCGAGATGCAGTGGACAATGAACGACGAAGGAAGAACTGGCGAATCCGCTCGATCAGATGCAGTCTGAACCACGCTGTCTCTGTGTGTAAGCTCCTACTCGGCAATCAAACAGACCTTGGCTGCTGCATGTGTGCTCAGCAATAAACAGGAACGATCTAAGCAACCGCAACGTCTTCACGCAAGCCTGATGTTCTGTGTCTCAAAGGGGAGGACAATGCAGCCAGCTCAGTGTGCAGTCAAAGCACATCGAGGAAGGTGTGCAAGCAAATGCTTGGCTAAAGGAGGCGTTGACCAGAAATATGATGTTGACAACTGTCAAGTTGCCACGACTGATTGCACACAACAGATTGGACTAAATCAAATCCGTTTCGAGGGGGATTAGCTACCCAGCTTAACTTAAAAGCAAGATTGTTTCAGCATACAAAGATTTTATGTAGGAATATGGAATTAGGCACAACAATGCTAGCATTCCAATGTGGTCGAGAGTAGGAACCGTGGTAATGCTACCGTCGCCACGCTGATCGGAGGACTGCATTTGGAAAGTAGAGATAGCAGACAGGTGATGAAGCACAATGCATTCTGTGCGAGAATTTGGAGCATTTATAACAATACTTTGTGGTGGTCACTAAGCCCTTGAGCCCCATACTATTGCAATAACATATTTTACTGCCACGAATCAAACGATCCGCTTGCCTGACTACTTTGTGAAATCATGAGAGACTGGGTCACAAGTAGTCTCCAAATGCTTTTAAGGCCTCCACTAGTTTTGGTCACAGTCGTTTGCCAAAAGAACCTCACCTATGCTGAGGATTTGAACACGGCTTCGTGGACCTCGTTGATAAGCAAGGGCTCCCACAATCCGGACTTGCCGAAGCCACATTTGACTGTCAAAAACACCTACTGGTCAATACCAGGGTAGTTCGATGTTATTTGTAAGAAAAGCTCTTCTCAGTGGCTTTTGCTGAAAGCTTACATAGAAGAGGACTAAATGAGGAAGTGGGCAGCTTGAAGGCCTTCCTCTTCACCACCGACGGACGAAGTGCTGGTCGAGTGTGTGGAATACATATTGACTGTATGCACACCACCCACACCCACTCCTCCACCTCCATTTTGGAGCAGAAGAGCACTTAACCCTGATGAAAGTGTTCACTAATCCATACAGTCAATGCGTAACGTTTGTGGATGTCCACGGATCCGATTGGAAGCCTAGTTGACTTGCTTCTCTGTCGGAACAGGGCGGATGTGTGAGGAAGCAGACCTCCAATAATCTCCTTGTCATCACTGACCCATGCATTCACATTTCCAAAAACCACTGGTCTTCGGTTCAAACACCTTCCCTATCACAAGCATTAAGAGTGCCATAAATGACAATGAGTCCACATTAATTGGAACGGCGTGTCATCAACAAACGCAGATGGTGAGACAACCGGTGAAAAATGATAGGGTCGAAAACCGTCATTTCTCACTTATTACCACTCAAGACATTCATAGCAAGCCCTTTTCAAAGAAGGAGAAGGCGAACTATTGAAACAATTGACTGTGAAGTAGTCCATTGTGTGAATGAAAGGCACCTAATTAAGTAATGCGAGCATATAAGTAGTATGCACACCTATTATAAATTGTGCAGTTTACGTGCTTCACAGTGATTAAGTGATAGAGAATAGATCCAAACATTTATGACTACATGGGGACAATCATCACTGGACAAATGTGGATGTGACTGCGTCAAGAGGCGTGTTCCTTTAATATTTACAGTAGTTCTGCGACCAAAGTCCACATTCGTCGTAGCTAAAAGCAGGAACGCAATTGGTGTAATTGTCAACACCACGAACATCCCAACTGCTGCTTAGTCTCGGCTATCATGTGCCCATTCATCCCAAAGATAATGATTTACACCATCCACCAAATGCTAAAACAAATAGTCGCATTTGTGTGCTGCCTCGTCTGCATTTGGGTTAGCAATTCACACGATCCACTACTGGTGCCAGCAAATATCCATCTTATAATTTTGATCAATTCGACCTAAATTCCCATCCATTCTTTTGTTTGCCTTCTCCGATGGCAATTCGATTGTGGGAAACCTTCCAAGCGCTACTGCACCATTCTGATTTCCAAACTCGGTGAAGCCATGCACTATGTCTGCTACCAACACTGGCGCTGCAAGACGGTTCGAGGTGTACGAAGTCCGAGGACCCAAATAAAGACATTCCCAAGGACTATTGTGTGAGGAACCATGGATCGGGCAATCATGCTTTCCTCTGCACAAAGTGGTTCTGTGATGAGGGAACTGATTACATCGCGCTTCCACCATTCATCTCCATAGTGGCACGTCTACGCAGAGACCTCAGTCTCCATCACAACGCCCCTTGGCTGACCACTATGATGTCTGTGTTGGAGGTGTATGCCATCAGTGACGGGTGATGCACAACTTCCCTCGTGGGAAGTACCGACCGAAATGGTGAGGTGCAGCGGCATAGTGGTGTGGATGTGATGCACATGTGGCAGCAGCGCTGGTTGCAGTTCTATCGTAATAAAGAAAACAGACTTAAATGTTTCCAAAATGTTAGGCTTTATGCAGTGATGAGGAGGCCTTGTCCCCGACCAACAAGACTTCCTTACTCGACAACACCTTGCCAGATACTTTCGAACCTGGTTCAGGGCTCCAAGATATGGCAGCGTTGACGGACATAGCCTGGTGTAGAATGTGGGCCGCACTACCTGCTCCTGAGTCACAGAGAGCATTCCGCACAATGCTGGTCACAGAATCCATGGCTAGGTGCATAATGACAGAGTTGCTCAGTGAAGTGAAGTGGCATTTGCACCTGCAACAGGGGCAGCTGAGGGATGGAAAACCGACGAACAGGAGGAGGAGAAGGAGGAGAAGGAGGAGAAGGAAGGAGGAAGGTGTAGGGGATTAGCAATGCATTGGCCAATTTCGTGTCAACGGATCTTGCCAGTCTCCCCACCACCATTTCAGTCGCATACACTGCAGACCGCCTTATGGGTCACCAATGATGGAGACAGCATGGCACGTAGAGGTGGAACGGCGCACTGTCTGCACACACCTTCAAGCATTGTAGATTCAAAAAGTCATTCTATTGCTTGAATCTTTTACTTGAGGAATTAGATGCAAGCCATTGGGTGCAAGTTAGTCTAAGAGGAACTTGTCATGACCCTGACATTGGCCGCTGGGCGTTACCAATGATCAAAACACACGGAGAATGCCATCACTAGCTCTAGTGCATATATTGCCAGCCTCTTCGCCATTAGTGTGGTCACCCACACTGCCGAATTCTTCATGAATCACTATTTATCGAGACATCATAGCAGGTAGAGTTGGTGCGGTACAGTATCAGCACGTTGTCAATTCGATTAGCCGTTCCTTTGCTTGAACTCTTCCACATAAGGATTTAACACGTGCCTTAGGGTGCACTTTAGTCAAAGTCGAACTTCTCTTGAACCCGACACTAGGCGATAGGCGTCACCGCTCATATGATATTGTATGGAACGCTCCTACCTCGCGAGTGACAGAAGGGAGATGTGATCCATACAACCATTTCTCGCGGTTATTCTCCTGGCAGTGTGGTCAGATCTCTGCATCTATAATGACCAAAACCGACGTTTCGGTAAAAATTAGTGCCGCCATTTACCCATCTCTTCCGCCGTGCTCGTAACAATATCAGAAATCCACCTTTGAAGCACAACACACTCTTCTGTCGTCAGTATGTTTGCACTGGAAGTAAACTAACTCTCCTGCATTATTCAGGACCACGAATTGGTTGTCAAAAGCACTGCCTTACTAGCAAGTTGGCAAGAGCATTTCTGCACATACAATTGAGATCGGTCTAATACCTATCCAACTTCACTGACGGCTTGTCCTAGTTCCTGAAGATTTTCTTCAACGTGGCCCTCAAAAAATTAGCTGAATTGAGACGAATCAGCAGTCATCAACAGATTCGCATCTCTTACAATAGACTGCGTCGAGTGATGCGAACGCACCTTGTGGAATAACTCTTGGAAACCTATTGTTAGATGTACGGTTGTATTTGATCAAAGTGTACCAAGACGGAGCGCCTTGTCCTGAGTAATAGGAGGGTCAGTTGGAGGTCATTTCTCACTACTCGCATTTGCCACACACCTCCAAAATAGCCAATGCTAGTCGGAAAGCTAATTTTGAAACTGAAGTATTTTGGTGAGCGAACATACTACTTTGGCGATAGAGCACCAAGAGGAGAGGAAAAGCACGCATCGAGCGTCAGTGTTAAGTAAGGCAACTGCACTATTAGCATCCATTCAAATACCTGCCTGACATTACGTCCCAATTACATTCAAGAAATCAGTTCCTCATCAAAAATTAATAAAGGTGCCTCTCTCAACTTCCTTAGATGTAATATGGGGGTATTAGGCACCATCGGTTAGAAAGGGGCGTAATTTCCCACTGTATTATGAAAGAGGCTAATGTAGGCGAATCCGGATTTAGAAAGCGCCGGCACTGATGCAAGTAGCTCAAGCTGCTAAGTAGTATGTGGACCTCGAGGAGGTAAGGATCGGCTCCAACGTCTGCACCGCCATGTGCCTGCAAGGCGTGTCAAAGAATTGGACGGCATTCATCCGTGAGAAGGTGATTTTATCCCCAGGCAATCTCAATGAATCTACTGTGTGCCGTTTCACTCTCAACAAAATGCTTTTGTGAAGTAAATTTTCACAAGGTGGAAAGTGTCATCAACGACTAGTATCGCGTTGTGGCGATAGATTACACGGCATCCATGACCTTCTCCCCTTACTTTTAGAAAGCAACAGTTTTGTACACAAAAATGTCATTGCATTTGTTTATGCTTGCTTCCAATGGCAAAGCGCAATGAATAAAATCTAGCAGAAGTATGAATGCTTATGCGCAATCCATCGAGGAGTCCCCCTCGATCTCATTTTGATAACAGTCAGGTCCACTAGACGTCTCTTTCATTGATTTTAATGCTCGTGCTACAACAACGCAGGCTTTCTCCTTCATCTCATCACGCCTCAAGTCATCGCTTATCATCCAGACTCCAATACGAATCAACAAAATGCACTAGCTATGTCAGAGGTGTGACGACTGATTCGCAGTTCTGCCACTGTTGCACCGGGACCGCATGGAATGGGGTGGACCTCCGTTGAAGAACCGGCTCCTTTTTGGATGTAAGAGTCCTATTCCTAGGAGGTAGCCATAGCTCTAAAATCTCATCTACTGAAATCTTTCAATCTATTGAGCTATTCCTGACCTCTGGGTGTATACGACATAATGCAAAATTCAAAAATCAAATTTGCGATGCAAAACTTTACCAGGTATGATGGTCTGTGTAAACGTGGGAAAAGTAGCAGGGGTCCACCGCATTACAAACAACAGAAGGTGCTCGTCTCCGAAGAGGAAGTCATTTTGACAATCATGAATTGCTTAGCTTCTGGGTCGATTTGGCCAGCTGCAGTGACGTGTAACCCCTCCTTAAAGATAGCCTTGTAGGTACCTCGTTCGTGACAAGACTGTGTCAAGACAGTTAATGTCCGTGCACAACTCATCAGCAGAGGCCTTGTTAATTGCAGCCTCCTCTTCAGCCTCGAGTGTCTTGCCAATTCCAACGCTCGATGCAAGTGCCATTAGATCTAGTCGAGTAGCATTATCAGCGAGCTGCATTCGTTCATTTCTTGGCCACTCAAAACTCGTTTCGAATGGGATCAATGTGAGGTTGTACTAAATATATTCAATCACAGGCGCGAACCAATGGTTAATACTTCTGACAAAGGCCGCGTGCAAAGGCTGCTGCCAAGAAGAGGGAATGGAGGTAAATGAATGTACAAGATGTGTGTATCGAGGCTACCGTCAAAGGCACTCCTTCCAGTGTTCAAAGCTATCCCTTTTAAAAGGCAATATATGTAGACGAGTCATTTGCATACACTACGGCTATTTCAATTTGCCAACTCAATGTGATTCGGCAGGAAGTTGTATGCATTATGTAGTTTGGGGCTTAGTGGAACCCAACATCGTCCTACCAGCCATTCCTAATGCTATTAATGCCAACTGGTTCAATGACGATGGATTGCGACAGGCACACAACATGTAACATATGCCCATGATAGATGCATCACTTAAGGCCTACTTCCATAACCTATTGCACCACTCTTAGCAGGATGCAATGAAGCCAGGAGTCCAATTGGATAAGTGACAACTTAGCAAATACGCTTTTAAGGAATTTGAAAGTAAAAGGTGCCGACCTGCAGAACTCTTATTGTGATATAAATGTGGGTAGACGGAGGATGGAACACCGCATCACTGTCGTACATCCTTACACCTGAGACACAAAATAAAGTTGACCAATATCTTGTTCCATCTCTCCTCCTCACCAGGAGTAAATAACGATCACAAGGTAAGTGTTACCCTGAAATGGCGTTTATCTGAACCCGACTCATGCCAGTAGGCGTCTTTGATAGCCGCCCGCCCTGCCAACGGATGCTAATTTTGTAACTTCTGGTGACCATTGTCAAGAGCAGCGAGCAGTCCCTTCTCACTTATTGTCGCTCAAGGCATCCATAATAAAGCCCTTTGAAAAAGTAGGAGAAGATGAACTTACGAAAGAACTGACAACCAAATTGCATATTTTGATGATTGACTGTTGTGTGAGTGGGAACTTATCTACACTGAAATGCATATTTTAGCCGATCTACTCTGAATAAATGACAATGGAACAATTATCGGTAGCCAAATATGAAAGGTTTCATGATGCGTGTCATACGAGTGCTTTCAGGAGTCCTGCAGCGAATTCCTACACCTTCGCTGTCTTCCCTACATCGTGGACATTACAAATGCTTCCCTTCCTAATCACTGCGCGCCCATAGATCCAATAAACAATGCTCCACGTCACCTAATACAAGCTAGAAAGGAAGAATTGTATTTAAATGCTGCGTCACCCACATTTAGGGTAACAGTGATGCTCTCCGCAATTCACTGCTGCAGCAATGCCACTGTTGATATTTTGCAGTGTCTTTTGTAAAGACACCATTAGCAGAAGCCTTCCACTTGCTACTGCTCCACTCTGCTTAACAATCACATCGATACCATCAATAATGCCCTTAACCGAAATTCGTTTTGCAAAACCGCTCAAGGTAAAAGAAGACCGAGGCATAAAAGGAGATCTGTTGTGTTAGGTAGCGGGGATGTAGGATTAATGCTTTCCTTTGCGCAAAGTGGTTTTTTGAAGAGGCGACTAAGTCGTGTCTCTTCCCCCTCAAGCATGACGTGCTCTCGCAACTGTATCAGTCGCCTTTGCGGTGCCTGCAAGCTAATTACCATGATGAGTTTGCCGGATTTTTTATTTGCCCTTCACCTTGTGCACACACTTGGTAGGTCGTTATCACTTTCTCTGTTTGGAGGAATTTAGCTTCCTCCTAACCTGTGGTCTGCATGAATAATGAGGGGTGGTACACAACGTCCTTTAAGAGTAAGAGCGGCCAGCGTTTGACCAGCAGGGCGATCATAGACGTAACATTGCTATAACAAAATCAAGGCTGCAGCAGATGAAGCATGATCCTTCAATATCCATAGATGATTTCATCTCAAAGATGTTTGTTTCTAAAGACAGTCTTGCTGGAAACTCGTCATATAGTCCTAATTTATCGAAAAAGTCCCCAGTTTTAGAGGTGCTGCAAAAGTCTTTTTTTTTAAGGATCCAAATCTTTATAGAACTCATGTTTGAGCTTTCTTTAGGCCCAACGTCTTTCATCCGAGCCGTCCTTTTCAAGACCGGGGCTGGAATCGGATTTCGCCTCTGATGATGCATGGGATAATTTCAAGTCATCGTTGGATACGAGCTCGTAAGTAATCGGTTTACTCTTTATACCTGAGGCATAGCGTTAACCCTATTTTTCGTCCAATATAACCGGTGAAGTTTCACGTTTTTTATTGGTCCTTGGATTTTCGCCAAATTTCAAGTTTTACTTCAGATTTACGCAGCCAAAGGCCACTAAAGGGGACAGATTCTTTAACTTTGATGCTGACTTTGATGACCTTACCTTACGTGAATCAGTTAACCATCCCTTTACCCCGAATCAGAATCTGTCGCCTGCTCTTGATCTCTCGGGTCAAAGTTCTTCGAATGTAAGTTGCTGTTTAGACGTCTTCTTAAGCGTCTTACTCTTTACATGCATTTACTTGTTTAATGGCTGTTATTTTTTTAGTTTACAATAGGTGTCGTTGCTCCTCTTAGCATTCCTACCTCATCTCATCTTAATCAGACATTAGATCCACCGGGATCATTTGATGAGGTTTGTTAGCAGTCTTTTTTGCTTTTTGTGGATAAGCCAAATCTGCTACACTTTATTCCTGCATTCGGCCATATAAAGTCAAGAACCACCTTTTTAAAGCAAAGCTGGACTCCTGCAGCCCTTAACAAGATCAGGCTTACTTCTCTTACATGGCTCTCGTCCCACCATGTGCTGATCAGTCATTTATCTACCTTGTTTCTCCAAAAAAGTTTTCAGATTTTGTAAGCTCTGGACTTCCATCCACGCCGTCCATCGCAAAACAATCTCCACTTACCCCACATGTATGCGAATTAATTTGAATTAATACCGAGTCCAATATTGAGGGTCTTCTTAATTTAATGCTTGTTCGTTTTCAGGTAACGAAGACCGCGGAAAATTCCAATTCTTCTACCGCTCCTGTGCCGTCAAAAGAGATATTATTGGTCATTTTTGAAATTTATTCTGCCATACTAACCGACTTTGTTACAGCATTCCTTCTAACTCTCCACAAGGAAGTTGAAATGTGATGGGCTAGGTCGATCCATCCATTTCTGCATTGCCTGGGCTCTGAGTGGAGGAGAAAAGAGTCCGAAAATCGTCTTCAGGGTTCGAATGTGGATTTTTTGGATTGTGAATTGGGTGAACCTAAATTTTGGATGCTTGTCAGTGATGTGTAGATGAGCTTTGTTGATTGGGACTCAAGCATGGAGGGTCCTATGGTAGCTAAAATAAACTGTCGGTTGCATCTAGATTGATAGGACCGATGTTTTTGCTCTTCATCTGTGCCTGATTGAGCTTAGTACATATCTAGCTAAATACCTCTTTCCCTTTTTTCAGCAGCTGGTCTCTGAATCTACACCCCAAGAAACAGATCCAGACGATGGATTTGAAGAGTAAGTGGTATATTTGAACAAAAAACCTTGTCTTTAGTTTTCAAGCCTGTGCTTACAAATCGCCCTCCACGGTCGAACAAATCGTGCGTTGTTTACCTCATATTATTTAAATCGCCTTTTCAAATTGACGCCTTAAAATTCAATCTTTTATAGCAGAAGCAGCTACCTACAGAGGAGTGGTTAAAGTGCTTGTCAGAGTGCCGCAGTATGCTCGCCGAATCGGCCTCCATTTTGTCATCCCTTGTCACGGACTCCGATGTGGATGCCTTTCTAGCCACACATCGTGGCAACGAATTCATGCTCGGTTAGCTTCTTCAAGACCGTCTACTTAATGCTCGTCAGTAGGGTTTATTAAATGCTATTTTAATGACCTAGAGTTGATTGAGATTTACGGAATCATCCAACGAATTCGATTGGCGGCCTCCCTTAACGGTAGACATAAAGTTTTACTTTGCATGCGCTGCTTTGCGGGGCTTTTCTTCTGATTCTCTGCAATGCTTACAGATCTGCTGGACGCACGATTACAGGCAGTATTTAACCAAATCGACCGTATTTGGGGTGATTTGGCAAGATTTGTGAAAAGTCAAGACCACAAGGTATGTTTACCTTGTACTTATGAAATGTGCATGAATGCTGCTCTTGGTGTGTCACTTGACCCAATTTCTCATCTTTTTCCCACTCACGTATTGCACAACTAAGGCAGAAAAATATTATCTTTTCCTCTAGATACGAAAGAAGGTAGGAAATCACCCTTTTGCTTGTGCGCAGTTAATAGGCATGCAAAACCTCGTGGAAAAAAACACATTGTTGCTTAATGTTTCAAGGTGATATCACTCTTAAAAATTCCAATCTTTTTCTTGCATAAAGTGAATAAAAATTGTTTATACAGGGCAGCAGAAATCAAAATATTCTGATTTTGAAGACAGTGGTAGCTAGTGGAAACAATGTAATGCGCTACCAGAAAGTCCTGTTTAAATGTTAACGCCCATTTCCATTAATGTACCTTAGGATGATGATTTGTTGCAATGATGTTGATACACTTAATACTTGTAGGGAGGCACCCAAGAATGGGTAATAATTTCGTTTCTCAACTTTTTTTATTTCAAAATAGAATTTGTGCTGAAAACCAACCGGGCTAGGTGATCATATAGCCTTTGAGATGATCTTTCATTTATCTGACTACCGTAGTATACGTTGCTTGATATAGGTGGCCAATCACAGGAAAGGTAAAAAATACAGCTGTCATCTTTAATCGTCAAACCTGACTACTGACCAGATCTCTGGATGCTAGTTATCGTCTTTCCCCTTCAGTTGACGCTGAAGCGCCGTCTTGTCCAATCTGTTGAGGCCGCGACCATGGTGGATCCTCTCTCCGTTGAGCCTAATTGTGGGGTGTGTGTGACTCCTGTTCCCGCCTCCCCTCCCTCCTCTTCCACGGTGGAGGTGGAACCGGGAACCGCTGTCATCTCTCTTGCCGGTCGAGTTTACCACGCCTCCTGCGCCAACCTTTGGGTCAAGTGTATTGAACTCTCTCTTCCTGCTCTTCGAGTTCGCTGACCTTTTTTCTGTAGTTTTGAGAAATATATTTTGCCCTCAAAACAGTCTGTTTTATTCTTACCTTTCTTACTTTTAAGCAATTTTGAATTGACTACAGTAGAGGCTTGCATCGCTAAATGTTGTCCAGTATGTGCTGTGTTTTTCAAGAAGGATCTGTTTCCACTAGTCTTGTATCAATTTTCGAATTGGCTTTGTTGGATCACGTACAGGGAGCATGTTACGATCTCCCACAGTTAATGTGCTCATTTTTAATCCATCTTTCAGGCGAAATGTTAAAATCCGAGGCGAAGGAGGGGAAGGGGCAAGAAGCGAAGTCTCCTTCTCCAACGACAGTTAATCCTCGGAGTGTTGAAATGTTGGATGGTTTTGTGAAACGATTGACTTCAGTCAATGAGATGTTGGCTCTATCGGTTGCACAATTATCAGTTCTGGTTGATTTTGAGTTGCAAGGATTGAGACAAATCTACGCAGAACTGGGAATGCCCCAAATGCCTGATAGCACATCAGCGGATGAGTGGTTGCTAGCTATCCATAATGGTGCGTTTCCATTTGACCTCCGTGGAGGTACTGATGACACCAGCAATGCTGCGCAGGGTGTCAATCGTGCTGACGAGGCGGAAGTGAAGGTGGAAGAGGAAACGCAGGTCAGAAGTGCACATGAGGTAAGATGAGGTCACTGCTACCGTCGTAATTTGCGATCATACCAACAGACATTATAAGCCCTCAAGTCTACTGCTTTCCCATTTCACCAGTCCACTTCACCCATCGCTCCAATATTGCTTTCCTCTCCACCACCGCAAAAAGCTGTTGACGCTTTTGCCTTCTTTGTGCAACACGTGGGAGCGACACTGCGACGCGATCACAAGTCTGCTCTTCGCGGTGACGTGACCGAGGCCTGGCTGGAGGCAAAACTTGCCACTAAGTGGACCTCTCTCAGTGCCGACGAGAAAATTGCTTGGCAACGTGCTGCTGAAAGTGCTTCTCGAGCATCCTAGCCTACCTCCTAGTCGTCATTTATTTTATTGTATTTGTAAAAAAGGAACGCCTGTTAATTTTATACCCGATGTTCTTCTTCCTTGTTTAATGTTGCTTTCACTAATTCTTGCACATTACTCAGTCACTGAAGGCACCAACACCAAGGTTGTTCAAAGTTTCGGTTTCCTTTGTTCCTTGTTGGTTGTTGCGTTAAGATCCTTTTTGAGCCGTCTTGTCATGTCACGTCAAAGCAAACGTGGCATGTCCTATATTCTTTGCCAGATCACTTGGTTTCAATCGTAAATGGTGGTGCTTATCTCCAGTACTGTTTGACGAGTTGGGCATGCATGGCTTTCATAATGTGGTTAGCTAGTCACCTGGCGAGTAGCACTAGTGGAATTCGCCAGTCAGAAGAGTGATGGGTTTGATAGATGGCTTAAGATGGGAACCTGAAGGCAAAGGAGGCGGTTGTCTTGGGGGGGTGGGGGGGTTAACTCTTAAAAGCAACTAAAGCTACGTGTCTAGTGGAATGAGTTGGCAGCACCTGTTCTCTATCACTTTTCTTCCTTGAAAGAATGGAAGAAAGCCATCTGAAATCCATTGGTCTGAATATTGATGCCTTAGAGACGGATTTAAAGCGTTCTGTGCGTGAGGAGCAACGCCATTGGCACGAAAATGACGCCAAGTTGAGAGCAGTTGAACAGAAGGTGGCTACGTATGATGAATTTCGGTAGGTCTTCGAATTAATCCTCTTCCTCTCACGTCCACGACTACTCCGCCTTTTCTAATCCAAGGAGCATGGTTGAGGGTTGTGAGCTTCGACCACTGAAATTCAAGGAGGTGGAGGAAGCCACTAAACGTTATGCTGGATGGTCTCCTCTCCCCACATCGTCAGTCTCCAGTGCTGTTTGCATACCCCAGGCCTGCGGCCTGTCACCCACGAGGGACTTTCAGATTGTACGTAAGTCAACTCCCTGCTTGCTTAACCGACCCACCCTCCAAAACTCCTGCAAATTTTGCTCCACCTTTTTCTCTCCATATTGCGCAAAAGAAGACGTATTTGAAATCACAGTTTATTGGCAATTTCATCTTCCTGGTTTATGCAATTACCCAAAAAATAGGAGGATTAGCAAGGCTTTCTTCATCATCACTTTTTAGGGCGAGGGCATTTGCATCTTTCGCTCACTGGCACATCTTTCAATGCCGTTTCAATGTGCTTTCCACACCCTATTTTTAAGAGGGAGAAAAAGTAAGATAAGCACTGGAAAGCAAATAAATAAGTAAAAATATAGATACTTTTTCTTTCGCCCTTTCCATTGACTCACCTTTCCATGTTGGTTTACCACAATTTTCACATATGGTTTTGTAGCACATTTTGTTTTTTACCTCAAGAATATGCCAATTCGCCTTGCGTAGTCCTGATGATTCGTAGCAGATATACCTTCACTCAGCCAATCATCGTAGTGCTTACACCTCACCCGCATTCTGATTGGCCTATGCACCTACTCACTCATTGGTTGATGTAGCCATTCTCAAGGCCGTCCCTCTTATTTCGCATTCATGCAGCGCGGGCACGGTTCAACAAGATTGACGACTTTATCCGTTGTTGGGGTGACCTTGAAAAGCACCAATCAGAACGCGTGCTGGCAGATCTATTAATGGAGCAGTCGAGGGAACTGCTGCAAGAGGTCTTTGCTTCCAGTGCTGGTCTCCCTATTCTTCGTCGAGTTTTGACGTGTCTTCTAGCTGCGTCATCAGAGGAGCCACAACGCGTGATCAGCACTCTACAGGCAGTTGGTTCAAGCGAGAACTTTGAATTGACTGCAATGTTTTTGTCGGAGGAGGAGAAGACTCTGATTAGTCGAATTTTTGAGGTTTTGGAAAACAGTACTGGGAACCCGATCAATAGCTGCTTGAGAAAACAATGGATTCCTGCGTAGCTACGGCATCTCCATTTCGCATTTTAATCCCAATTTCTTTATTGGCATGACTTTTGCCAAAGAAGATGTTTATAAGTTGTTGCCTAAACTGTTTTAAGTAGCAAGTGTATTTACTCCTTCTTAGTCGTCTCTACTTTGTTTTGAAACGGATCGTTGGCTGAATTGGATCCCCAAGCACTAGCTAGTCCTAAAATATGTAAAAAGACTTCCATCATGGCGATCAAGCTGGGTTGCTGTGATTTGGCTAAGGTCCAACAGAACTGGTAGAATGTCGACAATGATTGGGGAGAGTGCTTTGTCGAAAGTTCAGCGAAGACGTATGCATAATTTTCAAAGGGGCCGTCATCAACATTTGTCTTCATCTTTCGAGGGTACAGTTCAACGAGGTGTCTGTCAGAACCCACTGTTGAAGTTGTTTCTTAGAGGGAGTCAATAAAAAATAGCGGACTGAGCTAGGAAAGATCTTCCAAGGCGATTAAAAAGAAGCCCGATCAACTACTTCGGTAAGAATCGAGACGTTGCCTAGGCGACGATTCCCTAATCTACTCAATAAACACATAAGAAGGATATTTTTCTGAATCATATCGTTTGCAAGGAGGTAAAATGTCTTCCTCTCACTGGGAGAAGCCTCAAATTATTGAAGTATCTTTGCGTTAAAATGTGTTAACTGGCCTCCTTAGCCTTCACCCCCGAAATGACCCAACTACCCGATCCAACTCTTCAAAATCGCTCACGATGGAGCGGCAATTTTCGTAGAACTCCAAGGAATTGAAGGTTTTATGAAGTTGTGCTAGTACCCTATCTAGCCGTTCTACAACCTCTTGAAATTTGAAGATGCAGAAATGAAGGTGACTCTAAAGATATTGTTTTGCCAGGAGGATTGGATTGTCGCGCCACTGACAATATTGGGGGTGAAAGTTTGTGCCTAGAATGACTAAGCTCATCTTGCAGTGCCGTATATTACCAAGAAACCGTCTTTTGTACATCATATAAAACCTCGAAGCGGTCGTCAAACGTAATGTCTTGTTAACGAGCGAACAAGACTATCTGTGGACTGGCTCTATGTGAAACCTTCAGCATGTTCTTCAAAGTGTCACTTGCTTCTTCTCCACTGTCAAAAATCGAGGAGGTAGAGTCGATGGATGAAAATCCAAGCTGGAAATAATCTCACAGATGCTTTTACGAAAGAAGAAAAGACCTTTTCCTATTTATTAAATGATTACGCCTGCAATGGAGGAACATAAACAAAGCAAAAAGAGATTTGTGAAATAGGGAGTTATTCTTCAGAGGTAGGGCATTATTACTTGGACTACACTCCCATCGGAGATGCCATAATCAGTCAAGTAGCGTCGTGATTCCAAACGATTGTTTTTGTAATAGAGGTCTATCTTTCTATCACACACCATGGGATGATTTTGCAATTCCTGTCGCACATCCTTCACAGTCCAGTCCCCTGGAATGCGCATACGGATAAGAGTTTTGTCCACATCAAAGTAAACCATCATGTCATTTCGGTTCACAGGCCTCGTTTTATTGGTTGGAGTCATAACTCGAACTCGACTGTCACTCAGATAGAGACTCTCACCTTCTCTGATGTTTAAAGCATCAGGTGTCTGTTCTACATTCACTTCTTTACCCGACATAATGAATTTTTGATGCTCTCCAGGAATGGATGTCTTCTCTTCCACAACCTTGGCAATACTATTAAGCGGTTTGGATGGATCTAACCTCAGCGTGAATGGGTCTCCATTCTCCCTCAAAAAGTGAACATTGATCAGGCGTGGAGGGCATACCTCCTCCAAAAAGTCCCCGCAGTAGCCGAAGGGTTCGGCGAGGGTCTGTTTCTCCGGCTCCAGTGTGCGTGCTACTGTAACACAAGCATTATCTACAATCTCGTAATCATCCAACCGTCGTAAATCATCCAAAACCCAATGTGAGTACATAAGAAATGCATTGGAGACGTCACAGTTTTGACGATTAATTCGATTGGCAATCTCAGCACGCAGTTCTGCTACTGTTGCATTGGAACGAATTGGAATGGAGTAGACTTCCTCCGCAGAAATGATCACTCGTATGGAGATATATTTCCTACACTTCAAAGGTAGATGTAACTCTAATGCTTCCGATTCCACAATCTCATAGTCGTCAAGACTTCTCAGGTCCTCAAGGTATACACCTCTGGATGTGAGCATTTGATCCTCCGGTGGCACTCCAAGCGCTCTGGCAATGGCAGTCTTCACTTGGTGCACAGAAGTACCGCCATCGACGGGGAGGGAGAGTAATTCACTACCACGGTGGATTATTCGGAGTTGCATAATGTCGTTGTAGGCACACCGTGTGGGTGAATTTATGTTCACACACACACACACACACACGCACACTTACACACGTATCGGTGGGTGCTTACCATCACAAATGCGTTCCTGCCTTCAAATCAATTGGCGGCGCCCTCCTATTGGCTACTTGAACAGCACAATGTGTGTGTGTGTGTAGTCAGATGACTTGTGGGTTTCTACGGTGATGTAATATTGAGGAGAAGGAGGAGGAGGAGGAGGAGGAGGAGGAGGCGCACAATAGCCTTAGACACCATGAGGATGAGTCAGTGCCAAATCCTGTGTGAATTGTCGATTTAGCTGGGGAAATTGACATCGATTTGAGGTCCCTTGCTGGTTTCTATGTGGATGCAACATTTCTCTTGGTAGCCTATTAGACGGTATCAAGTGGTGGAGTGGTGTGCAACAACGACTCGCCACTTGTGGCATGCGACTTTAAGACGTGAACAAGTGATTAATGAGCTAATTTCTGAAAAGATTTGCAAGTCTATTATCTGGAGAATAGGCGCATCTCTGTTGGATAGGAAATTCCTTATGTTTGTCTTTTCGGTGTAAGTGGCTCTCGTAGCCATCTGCTACTCCAATTTGGGTTTCTTTGGTGATGGGGAAGGGGGAGAAAGGAAGCGAATATTCTCGCGTCAATAGGTACTGCAAGCACTTCACTGGAAGGTGGCCCAAGGGCTTTCGGTTTGCGGTCAAACTTAGGTCGTCAAACGAAAGATGCTTTTTCGATGCCTCTGGTCTGCAAGCAGCGGGAACGACTGAGTGCCACAGCCATTAACATTCCAATAAGCTTTTAGAAGGCGACTATTATCCCGAAGCCACAAAAGTTCACAATGAAGAATAAAATACCCGAAGGACGCCGTCACTGCCTTGATTGCTCTGTGCATCAGCGCACTTTCCATGAGCTAAAAGTGCCTTAGAATATCAAAAAGGTGTGTACATTGCCATGATTGGACTTGTCCAGTCATGGTATACAAATGAGGGAGACGAAGCAGGAAAAGGCAAGCAGATTTGCCAATTATTAGAGTGACCACAAAGTGATAGTTTATCTTAGATGGGTCGCCGAATATTTACACAGCAGATGTAAGACAGTGAACCAGCACGAACTGAAGGATGCTACAATAGAATATGAAAGCCTAACTGGTTTAAAAGTTGTCCTCTGACATTTCGATCCGAAGTTAGAAAATGCCGCTAGCTGCAGGATTTAACTAATAATCAGAACAGAACAATACTGTTATTTTAATGCACTGCAATTCGTAGCGGGTGGCATTGTAATACATGTCCTTTAGATGCACCAAGTTGGATGTGGGGGATAATTTAAACCTGGTCAAGGATGAACTTGGTCGCTCTCCTGAGTCCGAGACATCATCTTGGTAACTACTTTGGCTTCGCTACCGCGTATTCGCCCTGTGCTTATAATAAAGATGTCTAGGAGCATCCAACCTTCCCATAGCAAGGGTGGTAGGGGGAAAGAGGCGAAAAGGGGAGGAATGTCTACAGGCATACTGTTTGTTTCGTCCACACAATTAAGGAAATGGCTTTTAAGATGAAAAATACATAATTGACACAAAAGACCCATTTATAGCAGTGTTATTGATAATCAGGCTAAACATAACCACATAAAATTAGTTACACTCAATACGTAGCATGCAGTTTCTAGGGGGCAAATAGTTACAATAAGTTTCTATACTGCCTCGCATAAAAGTCACCTTTATATTATTTTGGGATTATTAAGGCCAAGGTGGTAATAATTTCTATGCTTCTTCATACTTACATGTACCTCACATTATTTTGGAGTTTGCTGAAATTTCTTTTGGCAATTTCGGATGTTCTACGCAGTTGTTTAGGGCTCCATTAATTGACATGCGGGCTAACCACTCATACCTTAGTGCCTGTTTCTCGTTTGTGTTATATGTTCATTACTAGTATCACACCTCAGGGCTATGCAGCGTGTAGAGCTTTTGGAGTCCCTTCTTGAAGTATCAACCAACGAAGAGTATACTCGCCAACTAAAAAATGAACTCAGTCAGTACTTTAATATCATGACGGGTGTTATCGTGGACTCAGCGAATTCACTCTCTCCGCAGACATTGGGTACGTACTCTTCCAGTTACTATTTCCTTCAGCTTCGGACAAAATGTTCCAACTATCTGTTAAGTGTCTCATTAACTTCTGCGCAAATGAGGACTTGGCGAGGCTCTTATTTGATTGCACTAAACAGCAACGAGGGGAAAAGTTGCTTGCATGTCTAACATCATTCTACTTTTCCAATGCTGATAAAGGAGTCAGACTCCTGGCTGTCTCGCTGCTTGTCAATCTAACCACCCTGGCAGAATGGGCGAGTGCCTTCTGTGATGCCTGCTACACTGCAGTAATTTGTAGGAAAATAGCTGCCAAACGAAGACCTCCTTGTATCGAGCTGAAGGTGTGATACTGAAATGTACCGTTTGATGGAGGGTGTTTAGCTCATTCTCAATTTAACCTCTGTGCAAAGAATGCGTCAGAGCATGTGTGATGAACGAATCCACTTGTCCTCTCTCGTCTCGCTTCTGCCTGAACTGCAAGACTCAGCATCCCGGCTTGCAATTGCTGGAATCTTGAAGAATTGTTGCTTTGAAGAGGGTAGTTTATCATTTCTTGCCTGAATCTAGCGTATTTAGAGTATCATGGACGTTTGTGCTATCACTCAGACGATATGCTGGTCAGTGCTCTCGTTGTCTTATGCGATGTGGATGATGTTATTAAAGATGAGGATCTGTGCAAACTCCCACCTCCCATTCGTGAGGCCTATAGTTCAAAGTCTGCAAAGAGAGATACGGACGTCTTAGTTAAGACTACGATTTGTGAGGCCTTGTTGCAGGTAAGTACAAAGATATTTTTTGTCTCTTATCACTAACATAGCTCTGTTCAACTAGAACTGGACGTCAGTACCTTCGGAGTCTTGGAGTTTACTTCATACTGCGTGAAATGCACCGCTACGAATGTGCTGTAGAGAAAAGCCTAATTGGAGGAGAAAGAGGGAGGGAGTTGCGGGCTCAAAAGAATTTGGTTTTTGCCGTTGAGCAGGTAGTAGACCAGCTCATTTGTGAGGAAAGTGAACGCCCTAAGGACTATTCCAGCCTTCGAGATGTGCCTATTGATAAGGAGACAGAGGAGAAGTTGGAAAAAGTCAAGGATGCTTATTTTAACTCAACTTGATCTAGATATTGTAATTTAACATCGTTGTTCTCTTGCTTATGAGATCTGTTGCAGAGGGGTGAATGTTCCCATTTAGGTCAAACTTGGGACGAGGTAGAACATGGACTCGGCCAGCAAAACAGTGTGATTAAGAAAGTGAGCTTGCTGTACTGTCTGTGATTCTCCATTGCAAATAGACATGTCTCCGTCCACCTCTCTTCGCTGACAGCGGCTCGAAATGGTCCACACTATCAGTGATGAATGGCCTTGTTGAAGGGCGTTTGAAGTTCTGATGGTAGTGCTATGGTCTGTCAGGCGGAACGTATGCCAGCATAGGTGGTGGGATGATTTCCACGGCAACGCGTATCTGTGCGGTGACCATGATGTATTTGGGACCGTCTACTAAATCCACCACCACGTGGCGAGTGATAGCATATTCATTTACCTTGCAAAGCTATTTGACAGGCAACTTTGTGGTGGAATGGACACGAGACAGAGTTACTGGCTGCGATGCCGGACGTAGTCTACTCGTATGCCGACGGATTATTGAGTTAGTGCTGCGTTTCTGCTTCGTCATTTGGTAGCTTGTCTGGAGGTAGTCAGCGCTACGTCTAAAATAGTCTCTTGTAACGTCGTCGACAAGACTCTGGCATACGAGCGATGCCCAACATTCTCCCCCAAACCCACAGCGGAGGAGATGAGGCAGCAGAGCAGGGGAGCCCAAACAGAAATAATCAAGTTTTTCCTTAGGAGAAGGCCTAGCTTAGGATTTTCACTTGTTATCAATGCGATCAAGTTCTTTACTAGAAGGAATGTATAACTCGTGTGGCTTCAGTTGATCCAGGTCCGATGTTCACTTACTTCCCTTTGCTAAGACCATGGGCATAGATAGATCTTTCACCCGCATCGGGAACTTTTCAAGTGTTTTCTCTATGCCGCGCGTTTAAAAGGGAGTGATCGCGTTATGAAACGGTTTCTCTGTTCCTTTACTTCTGGTGCTAGCAATGTTGAAAGTCCCAATTTTGTGGGGTAGAGAAGTACGCGTCAAGTGATGAGACTTTCAAAGCCGCCGTGAGGAGTTCACTCTGTGTCTGTATTGGAAAGACCCTTAAGGGCTATATGCATGAATGGATTTTCAAGAGGTAGAACAAGTGTAAGGGAAGGTTAATAATCAAATCAGAGGGTTGACCTGCAGGGAGTGACGAATCAGGTTGCAACTGCTGCCATTGGTGGGGAGGTGCGATGCTCTGATTGGCCAAATCACGTACAGAGTAATAGTTAAGCTAATTAAGGCCACAATTTCGTTTAAATGAATCCGAGCGTTTTATGGATTGGCCAAGTGATAAACGAATATAGCTATCTACTCCACCCTTCGCCCTTGGTTGAATGACATCTGCGCGAGATGACGTAGGAGGGAGAGGGGGTGCGGGGAGCTGCTGCAGAGGATGTGGTCAATGCTTCCTCCGGGTTGGTGTGCAAAGGCGTGGACAGTCTTGCCACCAACACTCGGGGCACATAAAAGGCTGTCTTTGCAAAGCGGTTACAAGTAACTATTTGGAACTTTGTGCGGTCACTACTTGCCAAATGGTAATATCAAGTTCAGTAATCTATGGTCAGGTGAGGAGAGTTGTCCTTACATGCCATTTGGGCATTTATAAGAACTGCCGATTCAAACATAAGTGGATTTACCCAGTGATTACAACCAGAGTCATCTCCTGCTCTACTGATTTCTACTTCTCACGAAGACATGGCGCGAGCGTTACCCCCATGAAGAACGGGAATCAGTTATTTTCTGGAAGAGGTTTATGACACAGGTGGTCTCTATTAATGCAAGTTAATTAAGCGCGAATTGCCCGACACCAGGGACAGGAACATTTGTCATTCCAAATGTTCAACATCCAAATTACCATACGAATATGGCTAAAACGAATAATGTCGGCCACTGTCTACCGTGCGTTGAACGACAGAGTCGTGTTGCGGCACTGCTTTGTCAGACGATCCACTTTTGGCGCTTCCAATGCCGGACTTTTCGTTTCCACCGCATTCTGACACAGACTTCTCTTACTCAAGGACGAGAATAGATGTTTGCGGATCAGTTATGGTGGAGACATCATTGGAGGTCTGCTTCCACACGGAGCTATCCCTAATCTGACAAAGAAGCATTCGAGCCGGTTGTTCAGTTGGATCATTATGACATTGAAAGTGCGTAAATTGTAACAATTTTTGTACTTTGAGATCTTGACTAATTTGTAACTCCTTTTTACCTTAAAACGGATTGGGAGCTGGATGGTACTCCTCAGCTTAGCGTACACTTCTGATCTCTGGCTAGTAATGCTTCCGTGCGTGAATAGACAGCTCTTAGGTTGACAGTCTTTTGGGCATTTCCCTCCCTCTTCTTCATTTGGCTGGGCTTTTAGTGCCTGGGTTAAAATTTATTCAATTAGAATCTTTAGCTACCCAATGGGTGATTTCTTCATGTCCTGTCACAGCGTAGACAGATCTGACTTTGTGAAAGGCCCCCTGATGGGTTGGAGCAGAGTACGCATGGCACTTAACAATCTCGTATGCCTGCGTTGGCCTCACTGATACCCACCTAAGTTGCAAGAACAAATAAGCAGTAAACACACGATTCACAGATCTACTAGATGAGGAGAGTTTATGGTACAGGTCGTCTTCAGCGCGTGCAGCAGCATGTGTTAAGGATGAGGTCAAGGAATTGGACACCGTTAAGCATTTGTGCGAAGTGGTCATGCCACCAATCATTCCGAGTCGGAGTCGTAAAACTCTGCACAAAGTCCCGCTCCAACGAGCCACATTCCTCAATCTTGTAGTACTTGAGTCTTCCCACGTCTTCGAGGTATACACCTCTGTGGGTTAGTATTTGATCACATTGTGGCATCGTGATTGCCTTAACAATGGCAGTCTTCGCTTGAAGCATGGAAGTATCGATATCGTCGGGGAGGGAGAGTGACTCACTGCCACGATGAATTACTTGAGGTTGCATATTGTAGTCGCAGAGGCAATACTTTGACCACTCTTACGCACACACCACAACAACGTGTTCTTTCTCTCACCAGTGTGTTTGAGAGTTATAGTGGATGAGAAGGAGGGAGACGAGGGGGGAGAAAAGGTGCACAATTTCTCCAGACACTAGACACGACCTCGGGATGAATCAGTGCCCAACCCGAGTAGACTGTCTTTGTCGCAGGTAAGTAGAGCCTACAACCTGTCCACCACAGTGACCTGTTATGTCGGTCATCTCTTCGTAGCTTATCACACTGTTTGACGTAAAGAAATGGTGTGGCATGAGGTGCAAGGTGTGCCAACCTCGAGTGGTGAAGGAAGTATCGGTGATTTTCTAGGCTCTTACTCATAGGAAATACTGACATATGAGAAGTGAAGTTGATGACGGTTCTGTTTTGACAGAACTACTCTTCATATCTGCATGTTGTTCTCTTTCTTCCTCATTTCAATATGTGTTGCAAACAGTTCATCTAATAATATTCCCTAGTCCATCCATTCGTAGTCTTTCTCCAGTCTTGGCATGATTGTAGGTAATGGACAAATAAGGACACAATCCCTCAAGAGAAGGGGTCTCTTTGATCCTCGAGAACTGGAGCCGACTGGGAGCTGTGTTGCCCATCACAGTGGCAAGCGTTCAAAGAAAATCCGCACATCCATAATTGTTACTCTTCGTCTTGTAGGCTGGACTACCTGTATGACACCGTTCCTACATCGACCTCATTAGATATTTACTGGTTCTCCATAGCACCGATTGCCTTCGAAGATTTGGTTGATGTCAATGTTGCCACAAGCAGACCTGTCCGATCCTGGGCAAAAGTACTGTATCAAGATTACCGCGTCGGTTAAACGCAACTATCTCCAGCAAGTAGGCAGACAGAGGTCAATTTTCAAGTAATGCAGAGATCAGGTCGGATAGCACGAAAGCAGAGCACCTTGTCAGTGTTAACCTCTCAAAGAGCTGTGTCTCACAGTTATGTAGAAAATTAGAAAGAATTGACGTTTACAGGTCGGAAAGCAGCGATGACCCACTACATGTTACTCATTGTTCAGTTAGTAGCAAGCTAATTCGCAGGTGCATTGGTGAGTGAGGAAGATTTTTCAGTGCAGTGCTTAATTTAATTAATTTTAATGCCTTGGTGGATTTCGGACTCTTTCATTCACTCTTACTAAACAAAGGTAGGCAGGTGGGTGACAGATTTCTATCAAAAGCCTTTATTTGCAGATACCGTTGCTACTGTCGTGTCGTAGTGCAAAGCGTAAAACGAAGGAAGTAACAAGTGAAAGCACTTAATCAGGTGCATTTCCTACCGCAGTCTCTTTGTGTGTACACGCTCCACTATGAGTGTTGCTGACCATTAAAAGGAAAATTGGCAACAGTTTCATGCTACCAGCCACATTTTGCCTCAACAGTTTGTTCGATGAAGATAGCTCAGTGCGAAGCCAAAAGACATCAGGCAAGTCGGAGCATGCAAATTGCTGGATGGAAGCAGCGTTCGCCAAGATTTGGTTCCTCTCGGACGACCTATCAACCATCCCTACAATCAACTCATGAGGGTGTGCTGACGTCAAATGCAGAATAGCCGAGACCAATCGCAAATAACACATTGGCTTTCGTTGTATCCATTTCGCAATGAGTTGGCTCTTCCGTTCTACTCGAAGGCGAGAGTAGATCAACTGACACGAATTTCGAACAACAAAATGCGGAAATAAAGTACAGCAATGCTAGCACTACAATGCGGCGGAGAGTGGAATGCGTGGTAGTATTGGTACCGCCTACGATGATGGGAAGGACGGCATTTGGAAGGTGGAGATGAGAAACGGTTAATGGTACACGATACATTGAGTGAGAGAATCTGGCCTCTTAGCTTGCCGTATTTGAAGCAATGATTTGCGGTGCTCATTGAGCACTCAAACCTCACATTGAAAGAACGTGTTGGTACAGTAATGTGCGTGAATGCTATGAATCAAACGATTTGCCTGTCAGACAACTTTGTGGAATCATCAGGGACTGGACCTCCAAAGGGTTGCTAATTGCCTCCAATGCCTCCACCGATTCCGTTACTTGGTTCTCAATAGTTTGCACGAAAAATGGATCTCCAGTCAGTCTCGTCTGTGCTGTTGATGCAGACAGGGATTCGTACACTTCTCATGTGCTCATGCTACCTCCTCTTGATTAGTAGGCCTCTCAGAATCCATGTCTCCCCAGCGCCAGCCAACAATCGGAGACGGCTATCGCACAATGTGGAGGTCAGTTCGATGTTGCTTGCAAATAAGGCTCTCATTCCCCTTTACTAAAACCTTACAAGGAAAAGGATTGCCTAGGGAATCTAACAACTCAAATGTTATTCCCCTCACCAGCGACAAACCCGCATCTGATCAGATGCCTTTGTGCCTGCCACCCACTACCCACCTGTTCCAACAGCACAAAAGCATTTTAGCAAATCAAAACTTTATTACTGTGTCCGACAAGTTTGGAAATAAAAAGTACCCACGAATTCAACTGCACACCTAGTTGACTTGCGGTTTCATCAGAGTAGGGCATACGCATGTGGAAGTAGACCTCCGATGATGTCCCCATCATCAGCAAGTCATGAATTTCTACTGTCAGATCTCAATCACTCGGTAATGAAACTTTCAGCATCGCAAGCACCAAGAGCGGTTCAAAGGGAAATGAGTAGCAAGCAGGACCATCCAGTCAAGGAGGATCCATGTAGCAGAGCTGCTCACTTGCTATGGTCTTCCCAGTCGCAACCCGTCGCAGTTACCTCGATGCAATGTACAATAGCAACAATTTGCAGCAGCACAGTGCTTACTCAATAACATCGCTGTTGAATGCCTTCAGATTACCTTCTGACAAGGCAATGGAGGTAAATGATGCTTTTACTTACACTATGGCCATCGCACATGTTACTCTCGCGAACAGGGAATCCGACCTAAATAAGGTGGGAAGTTGTATGCATTTTTACCACACGCAAAGACTTTGAGGTGTATTGAAACACCAGCATTCTCCTATTAGCCCTTTCTAATGTTATCAGTATCGAAAAGTTTAACTATGATGGGTTGCTACGGATGCGAAATATTTCTGTATGGACACGATGGAGACTATATTTCGGGTCTTCTTCCACAGGCTCTTTCATCACTCTTAGCAGGATGCGTGAGGCCAGGATTCGAATTGGGCACGCAATATTTCTACAGGTGCGTTCCATAGTCTTTGTAATTAAAAGATTTTGACCATCTAACCATAATTCTAGAGTTAAAGCGGGTGGACGAAGGATAGAATGCCCTACAACAAACGTGCTTACCTACACCTAATAAAATCAAAGTTGTCACTCGTTTTCATCCATTTTTCCTCACAAGGACCTAAACGAAAATCGTGGGAAATCGCTAGTCTGAAATGGCGCTCACCTGACCATGACATAGGTCAGTAGGTGTCTCCGATTGCCTCCCGTTGTGTCAACAATTGCAGAAGGCGAGAATCCTAGTGACCAGCGATTGGATCAGTAAGCTGTCATTCTCATCCGTTATCACTCAAGGCATCCATACTAAAGCTCCTTGGAAAAGGAGGAGAAGACGTACACTTAAACCAATCGAAAATCAAGTAGTCCGTTGCGTGAATGACGAGCACCTACTCAAGTACTGAGAGCAAATAAGTAGTATGCACACCTACATTAAATTGTACAGTTTACCTGCTTCACAATGATTAAATGACAGTGGATAGCTCTGATCACCTATGGCTACATGGAAGCAAGCACCTTTAGACAAATATGGATGCAAATTGCTTCAAGACGCGTGTTGCCTTAGTGCTTTCAGTGGTCCTGCAGCCAACATCAACATTAGTCATAGTTAAAACCACGAATGTAAATGGGGCAATTCTCTACACCGTGGTCAGCCTAAATGCTTCCTTTTCTCGGCTACTATGTGTCCATTCATCCAAGGGACAATGGTCCACACATCCACTATAAACTAAAATGAGCGATTGTACTTAAGCGCTGCGTCAACCATATTTGCGATGGCAATCCACACGATTTACTGCTAGTGCTAGCAAATATTCGAGTTCGAGCTCCAATAAATCGCATCTCTAGAATCCCGATCATTTGAGGCCGTTCTTAATGGCGATTCTATTAGGAAAAATTTTCAATGCACCACTGCCCACTCTGCTTAGCAATCATGTCTAAGTCATCAATTACGTCAACAACCACTATTTGCGGAGTAAAACGTTTCAAGGTGAACGAGGTCTCAAGCCTTCTTAAGGGTCATTGTGTGAGGTACCGTGGGTCTGACAATCATACTTTCCTGTGAGGAGGGCACTGAAAGTGTCGTGCCTCCTCTCCTCCAAGGTGGCATGCCCTCGCAACTGCTTCAGTCTCCTCTACAACGTCTGCCAGCTGATCACCATCATGTTCGTATCAGATTAGTCTATTGCATTTCACCGCGTACTCTCGCTTGTTAGGTCCACATGCCTCTTCCTTGTTTGGGGAACGTAGCTTAATGCTAAACCGTAGTGTACACAATTAATGAGGGTGATGCCCAACTTCCTTTGCGAGTAAAACCGACGGAAATGACCAAGCGCAGCAGCACAGTAATGTGGATGTGATTAGCATCTGGTAGCAGCACTATCTGCAGTTTCATTGCAAAAAAGGAAAAAAAACCTTGAGTTTTTCGAAAAAATTAAGCCTTGTTCGCAATAACAAGACCTCGTAATTCAGCGACAACTTGCTAGATTTTTTTGACTTCGTGCAAGGCTCCGAGATATGGCAGCCTTGATAGACAAAGCCTGGTCTAGTATGTGGGTCGGTCTACTTGCTCCTGAGTCACAAAGAGCAATCCGCACAACGCAGATCGCAGAATCCAGAAACAATGGCGGAGTAACAAAGTTACTTGGTGAAGTACCACTTGAAGCTGGAACAATGGGAACTGAGGGATCAGAAAACCAACCATCAGCAGGGCTAGGAAAGACGATCCAGGCAAGAAGACGAAGGTTTCAATTCACAAAAATCTCGAGGTCATTCTCTGGTAGTGTGGCTTATTCCCTGCATCCAAAGTGACAGAAGCGACGTTTCGGTGAACGATCGTGCCAAGAACCACACACATTCGCTTGCGTGTTTGTGAAACCATTAGAAAACCATCTTCAAAGCACAGCACACTGCTCCTTAGAAGTGTGTTTGCACGGAAAGAGAACTGACCATCCTGCATTACCTAAGACTTTAACTTGCTTTTCAAACGAGCTGCCTTATTGGCAAGAGCATATGTCTGCGTAGGAGTGGGATCAGACCAATTTTTCTACCATTACCGATGGCTGGTCCAAGTTTCTTTAGATTTCCACAAGGTAGTCTAGAGGAATTAGTTGAAGTGGCACTATCCATCAGTCCCTAACAACCCTCCTGATGGTGGAAGTTATAGAGGAAAGTGATAAGAAGTATGACAAGAGGAAGTACGTTGCATCGGCTAACATCAGAGTCAGTTAAAGGTCATTTTCGGTCACCGGCACTTGCCGGACGTCTACTGAATAACGAACGCGGTCGAAAAGTCTATTCTTAAGAGGATGCTTTTTAATGGTCAGCAATGCTACTTAGGCATTAAAATAGGTGGAAATTAAGAAGTACGCATCAGACGGCGCCCTTACTTAGGACAATTGCACTATTTGCACGCATTCCCACACTTGGCTGGTAATACGTCCTTCTCACAACCATCAAATCAGTTCGTTGTCAAATATTTTGAAAAGTGGTTCCTACGCTTTACTTAACTTTAGCTTAGGGGAAGGCGTTGCCTCTGGTCAAGAAAGGAGCGGTCGTCTCTCCAATAAACGAGAGGCTTTCATGAGTCATGCCATCGTGCAAACGAACTCGGATAGGGCAGAAAAGCCAGATCATTTGAATAGATCAAACCGCGGAATGAAAGCCTATCCGTCCTCTAATAAGGAGTCCACGTCGATCATGCACTAGCAAGGCTTTGAAAGCGTCTTGTCTTAATAGTGGTCTGAGTGGGGTGTATGCGTGTGGAATTAGACCTCCAATGATGTCTCCGTCATGAGCGAGTCATGAATTTCCACCGTCAGATCGGCAATGAGACCTTCGGCATCGCAAGCGCCAAGAACGGTTTAACGAGAAATGACTTTTCGATTCCCTCAAATTCCAAGCCACCACACAATCTAGCATAGCTCCACTTTGGTAGCCAGTGCAAATTTTGCTATCTTTATCCATGTTTGTGTAGTAATTTGGAAAAGAAACATTTGGAATGTCATTCGTGTAAGCATAACATCCATTGACTGTCATGGTCTTGACAACGACGAAAGTGTGTAGGTAGGGAAGAGAGCTGTGCAATATGCTTCGTGTATTAATCCACTTGTATCTTTCGATGATTACAAAACGCTTGTCCTCTCACCTTCATCCCACGAGCAAATGAGTAGAGTGTGATGATCCAAGGCTCACCTGGTCCTTTACTAGATCCTCACGTGCTGTGACAGTCTTTATAATTGACACAATTCGGGATGGCGTTATGCTGAGTTGACTGAATGACATTTAGGGGAAACTCCTCTTATCTGGTCATGGATTGCTGAAGACAAAGTTGTCATTTGTGCCGGGCAACTGAAGAGATAGTCGAAGAGGAAGTCATTCACAACCATGAATTTCTTCGTATTGGGGTCACTTTGACCAGGTACAGTGATGTGTGACCTCTTCTCAAGGACAGCCTCGTAGGTGTCTCATTCAGGCGTGACATGACTGTCAGTTCCCGTGCACAATTCATCGACAGAAGCCTTGATAACCACAGCCTCCTCTTCAGAATTGCGCGTCTCGCCACCTCCAGCACTCGATGTAGACGCCATTAGATCCAGTCAAGCAGTAACAATAGCCTGTTACGGTTAATTATTTATGTATCTCTTAGCCAGTCGAAAACTGTTCTTCAGTGGATTCAATGAGAGGTTGTACAAAATGCATCCAATCACAGAGTGGCGACCTGAGCTGCCATCACTCCACCGATGGTGAAGAGGAATTGTTTCACACGGAAGATTAGTCCAAGATGCCTAGGTGATAAGCATTTCACTGCGTAAAGGATGTCGATGAGGGAGAGCAGAGTGCTTACAGTGAGACTATGGGAGTCGATTGGAAAAGGACGTTTGGAGTTGGGAAAGGGCTTCTCACCATCATCATGACTGTAAATATTAATGCAATACATAGCAGTCAATGAAAATAACTCGAGGTCATTTTGAAGTTCACATTATTGGCATGGTCTAAACGAAGTCGAGCAATCAGTACCACAAAGGTGGTTGGAGGAAGCACAATGAAAGAACCAGAGAGCCAGTCGTTGGGTTGAGGTTAAGCCATAGCAAGAGGTGAGGCAGACGGTGGCTGCCTCCATTTCCATTGGAGAGACGCCAGCATCTGCAGCAGCAGCTCCCACATTGTGTTGCTTCGGGTGGGTATGGCATAAATAGTGTCACACCGCACTTAACACGTTAAGCGGTCTAAAACACATAAATTAACACCACTACTATTACTTTACATGTATCAGCGAACTCCGTTCATGATGTCGGAGGGACCGAGGGGCACAAGGATGAAAACAATGAGGAGAAGAAACTATTACCATTGCCAAAGTATTGTTTTCGGGTGGTGACAGCATCGACATTTATGATTAGGACACTTTTGCGATCACCTCTAAGAGGTAGCGGCAAGTGACTCCATCGAGTCAGGGAGGTTTCACGTAGAAACGGCCTTCACTTGCAAACAACTTGTGTCGAGCCTCTTTGAAGTTACTTCGGTGCAAAGTACGATAGTGCATTATAGGATAAAGTGCACATAGCGGGCGAATTTTCACTGCAAGTGATCAGTTGCATTTGTCCAACGTGCAGTCCTACACCTGGGAAAAGAATCAGAGTTGCAGATTACTATGGCACTTCTCTCCCTCACTGGGGTTTGCATAATGATCATGGGGCAAAGGTTGGTCTAAATGGCATTCATCTGAACCCAACATACGTCTGTAGGCATCTCCGACGGCCGTTCGACTTGTCAAAGAACGCAAAATGCGAGACTCCCAATGACCAATGTTGGGATCAGTAAGCTGTCATTTCTCACTCATCGTCACTCAGATTGTCCATACCAACATTTGCATTGCAAAACTATCAAGGTAAACCAAGCCTTGAGCATAATAAGGGACTTATTGTGTTAGGTACCAGAGATCTGGCAATCATGCATTCCTTTGTGCAAGGCGGTTTTGCGCAGAGGGAACTGCATAGGTCGTACTTCCTCCCCATCCAGCGTGACACACCCTCTCAACTGCCTCAGCCTTCTCCACAACTTCCGCTAGCTGACCACCATGATGTCTGTGATAGATTGATCTGTTGCCTTTTGCCTAGCACTCACTCTCGCTGGGTCGATATCACTCTGCGTGTTTGGAGGGCTCCAGATTCCTGATAACCTGTGGTCTACGCAACCTAGCGATGGGGTCAAAGGGACGACTGTCGAAGCATACGCAAATAGGTCTTCTTTGAGTAATTCTAAAGCTAGAGTAGATAGTCGCACATCTGCAACCGCAGAGACTTTAGGAAGCACTTGTGCCTGATCCGATGCGTTGGTTACCATGGGAGAAGACCACTACTGATACATCAAGAAGCTGGCAATAGTGACTACTTGGCACCCTTCTTACCCACACCCTCATATACCATAAGGGTTTGTGATTACAAATGAAGCCAGAGAGTAGGACTTGAATGAAATCGGATCGAATTACTGAGGGGCAACTAATGGAAGAGTATAGCAAATGAACCACGTAGAAGTCTTGGTGGTGTACACGGCGATGAAGAATCGTCACCACTGTATTTTCACTGCACTTGAATTACCATAGACGATACCTACTTGCCACAGACACCAAGGAGATCAACACTTAAAAGGAGACGAAGTATCGTTTAGTGCCCCTTCGCCTGCCTAGTGGCTGTGCAGACGACAGCATTGGGACCTATCGACCCACTTGTCTCTAACTCTGATTGACAGCGGCATGTGTAGACGACAAGTGCACTCCAAGCGTCTTCAAACTTTGCACACGAGCAGAAGGCACATTCAATCTAGGTGCAGACTTGTTCTTCCCAATCCATCCACCCACTCACCAAAAGTCCGACTACCGAAATAGGCAAACGATGGTAGCGTACTTCTCCTGATGATGGAAATACATAGCCCTACTCAACCCCTCCTGAAGTCTGAAGTCAGCGCGAGGCCAATTACGGTGGTATCATAGGCGTTGGTGAGCGACGATGTTGTCTTGTTGCTGCTCGAAACTGATAACACGCAGTTCATCCAGGAGGCAGATAGTGGTGAGTTAGCAGACGTAGAGGCCTTTCAACGCGGACGATCGAATGTTATGGACGATTCAATGTTGAATCGCAGCCAATCCGTGAAAAGGGATCTTCATGCTTCCTCAAACAATTGCTTCTCTTTTTGACACCTCGATATTAAGTGCCCCCAACCGGATTGTAAGGATGTCATCAGCATTTAAATCCTGCATCGTGACGTGAGATAAGACATCATTTAATTTATGTACGGACCAAGGACATCTGGATGTTGGTCATGCTTCTTAATTTTCATTGAAACGTAAGATTACCATGTAGCTGAGCCCTACTTGACCTTGGTGGGAAATGCGTGACATCGGTTTCTAGGTCCACATTCGCACAGCAATTTGGGAGGAGAACATTTGGAATGAATGTCCCTAGTGTAGGTACAGGATCCAGTGACAGCCATGGTCTTGACAACGGGAAAGGTGCGGAGGTAGGGAATAAAACTGTTGAAAGCACTCTTCTTACGCACTTGATGCATTGATTTACTTGAACCCATCTGTGAAGTCAAAGGGCTCAAGCGGAGCAATAAATCCATTCAGCAGAGAAGGTGGTAACGTGGGGTGAACCTGGTACCTAGCCACATCTCCACTTGATGCTGTGCAGAGTCGATCCAATGGCATGTGAAGGAAACTCCTCCTATCTGGCTATAGATTGTTGAACATGACTCGGACAAAAGGCTTGAAGCAGAAGTTATTCACAGGCTAGAATCTCATGACACCGAAATCGCTTCCACCAAGTTCTGTTATGAGAAGTCGCTCTAATGTTGACTGTGGTCACCAAAGTGCTCAATTCGGCTTTGTATAAGCAATTATTGAACGTAAAGAGAACGCTATCCTAGTAGAAGAACACTCTTAACCCTTTTGTAAATCCGGTCCCTCTGGGCTCGAAATGGTAAACTGAATGTTTACAAGGAATTCTTCAATATGGCAACTTCCTGTTGATTAAAGCCGCCCATCTCCTTCACTGCTTCCTCCAGGCATGTGGTCACAATAATGGCTTAGGTGATGGAGTTACCTCCAGTAATGTGACCTCATTTGTTAGTGGATCTGAGACATGCGCAAAATACAAAATTTTACGCAAGTAAATGTACTACTTACATGCCCTTACAACTTAAGTAGGCTTCTAGTGACTGAAGACCACGCATGTTAGTCGTGATTTTTCAACTCTACCTATTTTTCCACTTATTTAAAAGTCTTAGTGAAGACGATTGATCAGGACTGCCTGCTCATGGTGTGCGACCATCGCGGACGCCTACTGACCAATTTCAGGGTCAAACAATTGTCACTTCAGACCCTTCTGCAGAAGAGCAGTACCCAAAATGATTGACAAATCTGATTCGTTCCCCTGGTGTACCGATGGATGCTAATGTTGCAGCACACTACCCCTTTGCCAACTCGTTTCAACATCGGAATAACGTTCTCAGCCCATCGAACATCCCTATTTAAGCATTTCAATGGATCATTAAGCCTACTAAGGTAGCACATGTCCAATTCGAACACTAATTTCACCTCATCCTGGAGCAACAGCTTGTGGAAGTATACTTCTAAGGACGTCTCCATCAGAAGAGATCCATAACTTTTTGCTGATACACTGCTGTCCCCCAAATTTGGACATTTTGGCAGTGATAGCATCAGGAATGGCTTGCCTGGCAAAGAAAAGCCTGATTTTGCTTCAACATTCTTGGTACGTGGTGGATAATGCACACAGTTCCCAACCGGTTTCAAAAAGGATTCGATATTTGAGACGATAAGCTTTGGAATTTCCCTGACATAATTAAGCGTTTCATCGACGGCCATGGTCTTATCAAAGGCGACATTGCACACGTCGGAAGAACAACTGCTGTTATCCTCGCAATAAAGCTGTTGTTGAAACTTACGTGCGTCCTGTTGGGTTGGCTGCAGACTTTCCACGGCATCTTTTGTCAGGGAAACCAATAAGTGGCAAAGGTAATAACATAGGCTGTATCTGATCATAACAACCGAAAGAGCCTGGCATTGAAGTTCGTAAAAAAGGCATAAAATGCGACAGGGTTATTTTGAGACGCCCAAACGACATGTAGGGGTAAATGTCCCTTCCTGGCTATCTATTGCCTAGTATGAATCTGGAATTTGCCTTGTGGGAACCACAAAGTGGTTTAACTAGGAAGGCATTCACAAGTGAGTATGCAAGGTTGCCAGAATATGCTGGACCAGATGAAGACATTTGCCACTGCTTTTTAGGGTCGATCACTGCAGCGTTCTGATTGAAAGTGTCGAGACCGCCACCACTCGTTGACGCCTCATCGGTTGTTGCGATGGCTACATTCTCATCCTCCCACTCCATCTTGCAGACACCATTGCCACAAACTTATTGATACTGGTGGCTTACATTTATTTCTCTTTCAACCAATCAGCATGGCGGGTCTATTGCACCACACTTTGAATCATATTTAATCACAGGAACACCACGTGGGACTGCTGCTGGTAGCTGCTAGGCTTCACCTCCTGCTGTGCCTCAACCCACCAACCTGGCTATTAAAATTGTCCCTCCCACTTACTTAGTCCCCCAACTACTCAGTAGTGGTACTGACTATTAACCGTCGTCCCGACACTGGTGCGTGACAAGTACTTCATGATGGATTGAGATGTATCACAGCCGAGTGTGTTGCCTCACCTATTTCAAAGAACTGGAGATGCACTAAATTCTCATAAGCAAATGTTTTACTGTCTCACTACCCTAATTTTGGTCTTCAAGGCGATGATTTGTTTCCCACTCGCCACCATTGGAAGGAGATCCAGTAATTTATTGGCAAAGGCAAGTCGTGGTGAAGAACTACTGAGATCAGGTCCTACGGGAGATTGCTGCGCTTGGTTGAATTTATGCCCAAAATATAGATAGGCATAAAAGACTTTGAGTGACGGTATCTGTACTGGGTTGTAGAGAGCTCAAGACGCAGGACTAAGAAGAACAAAGAGGAGGAGGTGTCCAGTTAAATAAGTAAAGTTTTAAAAGGATTAAAATGTCGAAAGTCTGTTGAGTAGAAGCTCTCAACTGTCAAAAACTGGTGCTTTGCCCTCGTAAGGGATGGAAAATTCGATGCAATCCCATCTTATTAGCATGCTCTCATACACCCAGCACCACTTAACAATTGAATCTCCGATTGATATTTTGAGGTGCTAATTTACCCGTGTAGGGCTGTTGCGCTTGAATGATGACTACCAATGATGCCCCAGTCAAAGGCGGTCCATAAGTAATTTGGATTTTGGAGGGAATCTTCAGAGTTAGAACTTGGGACCAGAAGTGGATCGTAGGGCAATGCTGCTCCAAGCCTGAACGACACAGCGCTCAAACACAATTCGACAGTCGTGGCTTGTGGTGCATGGCCGTCTTCCTCGATTCCATGTTATTATACCAGTTTGGACGGAGAAGCAATTCATGTGTTCCTTGAGTAAGTAACAGATGCATTCATGCTGGCGGTCTGAATGACGGGAAAAGTGTGGACAGGGAAAACCATTGCTGGTAGCGTTAAAAGCTGCACCAGACATTTCAACATAACCACAATTCATCCCAATCATCTGATGCACTCGCTGCACTCATCAATGACACGCAATGTGATGGACTTAGCCCAAACTGACTTAATGATATGTGGAACCCATTTTATTCACCTAACTGCAGATTAATGATTAAAATGCTGTCGCTTCGTCAATGGCAACCACATGTCTATTCTAAATGGTGGCAGGAGGGTTGTCAAAGCTTTTGCCGATGTGTTATCCGCTGGCATTGAAGGAGAGAGATGGAGGACCATCGAATAGGAGGAGTGGTGAATTAGTGGAAGGAGAGGGGTAGGAGATTACCAACGATTTCGCCAATTCGGTGTCTGCATATATTACCAGCCTCTTCGCCATTAGTGTGGTCACCCACACTGCCGAATTCTTCATGAATCACTATTTATCGAGACATCATAGCAGGTAGAGTTGGTGCGGTACAGTATCAGCACGTTGTCAATTCGATTAGCCGTTCCTTTGCTTTAACTCTTCCACATAGGGATTTAGCACGTGCCTTAGGGTGCACTTTAGTCAAAGTCGAACTTCTCTTGAACCCGACACTAGGCGATAGGCGTCACCGCTCATATGATATTG
>CM010311.1:65196801-65262582 GCA_001923025.3 Taenia multiceps | reverse complement strand
ATTCACTCATTCACTTATTCACTCACTCAGTCACGCATTCACTTATTCACTCATTCAGTCACTCATTCACTCATTCATTCACTCATTCACTCACACAGTCACTCATTCACTCATTCACTTATTCACTCACTCAGTCACTCATTCACTTATTCACTCACTCAGTCACTCATTCACTCATTCATTCACTCACTCAGTCACTCATTCACTCACTCACCACTCATTCACTCATTCACTTATTCACTCACTCAGTCACTCATTCACTCACTCAGCCACTCATTCACTCATTCACTTATTCACTCACTCAGTCACTCATTCACTCACTCAGCCACTCATTCACTCATTCACTTATTCACTCACTCAGTCACTCATTCACTCATTCATTCACTCACTCAGTCACTCATTCACTCATTCATTCACTCACTCATTCATTCATTCACTCATTCACTTATTCACCACTCAATCACGCATTCACTTATTCACTCATTCAGTTACATTCACTCATTCACTCACACAGTCACTCATTCATCATTCACTTATTCACTCACTCAGTCACTCTTTCACTCATTCATTCACTCACTCATTCATTCATTCACTCATTCACTTATTCACTCACTCATCACTCATTCACTTATTCACTCACTCAGTCACTCATTCACTCATTAATTCACTCACTCAGTCACTCATTCACTCATCATTCACTCACTCAGTCATCATTCTCTTCACTGAGCCACTCATTCACTCATCACTCATTCACTCACTCAGCCACTCATTCACTCATTCATTCACTCACTTATTCATTCATCACTCAGTCACTCATTCACTCACTCAGTCACTCATTCACTCATTCATTCACTCACTCAGTCACTCAGTCACTCATTCACTCATTCATTCTCTCACTCAGTCACTCATTCACTCACTTATTCATTCAATCACTCAGTCACTCATTCATTCACTCAGCCACTATTCACTCATTCATTCATTCGCTCTCTCATTCATTCATTCATTCTCTCACTCATTCACTCTTTTACTCAATCACTCAGTCACTCATTCACTCACTCAGTCACTCATTCACTCATTCATTCACTCACTCACTCATTCATTCACTCATTCATTCACTCACTCAGTCACTCACTCAGTCACTCATTCACTCATTCATTCACTCACTCATTCATTCACTCACTCAGTCACTCACTTATCATTCATTTACTCATTCACTCATTCATTAATTCTCTCACTCATTCACTTATTCACTCATTCATTCCTTCTCTCACTCATTCATCTTTTACTCAGTCACTCATTCACTCATTCATTCATTCATTCTCTCACTCATTCACTCTTTTACTCATTCACTCGTTCACTTATTCATTCTCCCTCATTCATTCACTCACTCAGTCTCTCATTCACTCGCTCAGCCACTAATTCTCTCATTCACTTATTCACTCACTCAGTCACTCATTCACTTATTCACTACTCAGTCACTCATTCACTCATTCATTCACTCACTCAGCCACTCATTCACTCATTCACTTATTCACTCACTCAGTCACTCATTCACTCATTCATTCACTCACTCATTCATTCATTCACTCATTCACTTATTCACTCACTCAGTCACTCATTCACTCATTCACTCACTCAGTTACTCATTCACTCATTCATTCACTCATTCACTCACTCAGTCACTCATTCACTCATTCACTTATTCACTCACTCAGTCACTCATTCACTCATTCATTCACTCACTCAGTCACTCATTCACTCATTCATTCACTCACTCAATCACTCATTCACTCATTCATTCACTCACTCATTCACTCACTCAGTCACTCATTCACTCATTCATTCACTCACTCAATCACTCATTCACTCATTCATTCACTCACTCAGTCACTCATTCACTCATTCATTCACTCACTCAATCACTCATTCACTCATTCATTCACTCACTCAGTCACTCACTCATTCACTTATTCACTCATTCATTCACTCATTCATTCATTCTCTCACTCATTCACTCTTTTACTCAGTCACCCATTCACTCATTCACTCACTCAGTCACTTATTCTCTTATTCACTCACTCAGTCACTCATTCACTCATTCATTCACTCACTCAGTCACTCATTCACTCATTCATTCACTCACTCAGTCACTCATTCACTCATTCACTTATTCACTCTCTCAGTCACTCATTCACTCATTCAGACACTCACTCAGTTACTCATTCACACATTCATTCACTCATTCACTCACTCAGTCACTCATTCACTCATTCACTTATTCACTCACTCAATCACTCATTCACTCATTCATTCACTCACTCAGTCACTCATTCACTCATTCATTCACTCACTCATTCACTCATTCAGTCATTCATTCACTCACTCAATCACTCATTCACTCATTCATTCACTCACTCAGTCACTCATTCACTCATTCATTCACTCACTCAATCACTCATTCACTCATTCATTCACTCACTCAGTCACTCACTCATTCACTTATTCACTCATTCATTCACTCATTCATTCATTCTCTCACTCATTCACTCTTTTACTCAGTCACCCATTCACTCATTCACTCATTCACTCATTCACTCACTCAGTCACTTATTCTCTTATTCACTCACTCAGTCACTCATTCACTCATTCATTCATTCTCTCACTCATTCACTCTTTTATTCAGTCACTCATTCACTTATTCATTCTCCCTCATTCACTCACTCACTCAGTCACTCATTCAGTCATTCATTCACTCACTCATTCATTCACTCACTCAGTCACTCATTCACTCACTCAGTCACTCATTCACTTATTCACTCACTCAGTCACTCATTCACTCATTCATTCATTCTCTCACTCATTCACTCTTTTACTCATTTACTCATTCACTTATTCATTCTCCCTCATTCACTCACTCACTCAGTCACTCATTCACGCATTTATTCACTCACTCATTCATTCACTCACTCAGCCACTCATTAACTCATTAACTTATTCACTCACTCACTCACTCATTCACTTATTCAATCACTCAGTCACTCATTCACTCATTCATTCTCTCACTCAGTCACTCATTCACTCACTCAGTCACTCATTCACTTATTCACTCACTCAGTCACTCATTCACTCATTCATTCATTCTCTCACTCATTCACTCTTTTACTCATTTACTCATTCACTTATTCATTCTCCCTCATTCACTCACTCACTCAGTCACTCATTCAGTCATTCATTCACTCACTCATTCATTCACTCACTCAGTCACTCATTCACTCACTCAGTCACTCATTCACTTATTCACTCACTCAGTCACTCATTCACTCATTCATTCACTCACTCATTCATTCATTCACTCATTCACTTATTCACTCACTCAGTCACTCATTCACTTATTCACTCACTCAGTCACTTATTCACTTATTCACTCCCTCAGTCAATCATTCACTCATTCATTCACTCACTCAGTCACTCATTCAATCAGCCAGCCACTCATTCACTCATTCAGTCACTCATTCACTCACTCAGTCACTCATTCACTCATTCACTTATTCACTCACTCAGTCACTCATTCACTCATTCACTTATTCACTCACTCAGTCACGCATTCACTTATTCACTCATTCAGTTACTCATTCACTCATTCATTCACTCATTCACTCACACAGTCACTCATTCACTCATTCACTTATTCACTCACTCAGTCACTCATTCACTTATTCACTCACTCAGTCACTCATTCACTCATTCATTCACTCACTCAGTCACTCATTCACTCACTCAGCCACTCATTCACTCATTCACTTATTCACTCACTCAGTCACTCATTCACTCACTCAGCCACTCATTCACTCATTCACTTATTCACTCACTCAGTCACTCATTCACTCACTCAGCCACTCATTCACTCATTCACTTATTCACTCACTCAGTCACTCATTCACTCATTCATTCACTCACTCAGTCACTCATTCACTCATTCATTCACTCACTCATTCATTCATTCACTCATTCACTTATTCACTCACTCAATCACGCATTCACTTATTCACTCATTCAGTTACTCATTCACTCATTCACTCACACAGTCACTCATTCACTCATTCACTTATTCACTCACTCAGTCACTCTTTCACTCATTCATTCACTCACTCATTCATTCATTCACTCATTCACTTATTCACTCACTCAGTCACTCATTCACTTATTCACTCACTCAGTCACTCATTCACTCATTAATTCACTCACTCAGTCACTCATTCACTCATTCATTCACTCACTCAGTCACTCATTCTCTCACTGAGCCACTCATTCACTCATTCACTCATTCACTCACTCAGCCACTCATTCACTCATTCATTCACTCACTTATTCATTCAATCACTCAGTCACTCATTCACTCACTCAGTCACTCATTCACTCATTCATTCACTCACTCAGTCACTCAGTCACTCATTCACTCATTCATTCTCTCACTCAGTCACTCATTCACTCACTTATTCATTCAATCACTCAGTCACTCATTCATTCACTCAGCCACTCATTCACTCATTCATTCATTCGCTCTCTCATTCATTCATTCATTCTCTCACTCATTCACTCTTTTACTCAATCACTCAGTCACTCATTCACTCACTCAGTCACTCATTCACTCATTCATTCACTCACTCACTCATTCATTCACTCATTCATTCACTCACTCAGTCACTCACTCAGTCACTCATTCACTCATTCATTCACTCACTCATTCATTCACTCACTCAGTCACTCACTTATTCATTCATTTACTCATTCACTCATTCATTAATTCTCTCACTCATTCACTTATTCACTCATTCATTCCTTCTCTCACTCATTCACTCTTTTACTCAGTCACTCATTCACTCATTCATTCATTCATTCTCTCACTCATTCACTCTTTTACTCATTCACTCGTTCACGTATTCATTCTCCCTCATTCATTCACTCACTCAGTCTCTCATTCACTCGCTCAGCCACTAATTCTCTCATTCACTTATTCACTCACTCAGTCACTCATTCACTTATTCACTCACTCAGTCACTCATTCACTCATTCATTCACTCACTCAGCCACTCATTCACTCATTCACTTATTCACTCACTCAGTCACTCATTCACTCATTCATTCACTCACTCATTCATTCATTCACTCATTCACTTATTCACTCTCTCAGTCACTCATTCACTCATTCAGACACTCACTCAGTTACTCATTCACACATTCATTCACTCATTCACTCACTCAGTCCCTCATTCACTCATTCACTTATTCACTCACTCAATCACTCATTCACTCATTCATTCACTCACTCAGTCACTCATTCACTCATTCATTCACTCACTCAATCACTCATTCACTCATTCATTCACTCACTCATTCACTCACTCAGTCACTCATTCAGTCATTCATTCACTCACTCAATCACTCATTCACTCATTCATTCACTCACTCAGTCACTCATTCACTCATTCATTCACTCACTCAATCACTCATTCACTCATTCATTCACTCACTCAGTCACTCACTCATTCACTTATTCACTCATTCATTCACTCATTCATTCATTCTCTCACTCATTCACTCTTTTACTCAGTCACCCATTCACTCATTCACTCACTCAGTCACTTATTCTCTTATTCACTCACTCAGTCACTCATTCACTCATTCATTCACTCACTCAGTCACTCATTCACTCATTCATTCACTCACTCAGTCACTCATTCACTCATTCACTTATTCACTCTCTCAGTCACTCATTCACTCATTCAGACACTCACTCAGTTACTCATTCACACATTCATTCACTCATTCACTCACTCAGTCACTCATTCACTCATTCACTTATTCACTCACTCAATCACTCATTCACTCATTCATTCACTCACTCAGTCACTCATTCACTCATTCATTCACTCACTCATTCACTCATTCAGTCATTCATTCACTCACTCAATCACTCATTCACTCATTCATTCACTCACTCAGTCACTCATTCACTCATTCATTCACTCACTCAATCACTCATTCACTCATTCATTCACTCACTCAGTCACTCACTCATTCACTTATTCACTCATTCATTCACTCATTCATTCATTCTCTCACTCATTCACTCTTTTACTCAGTCACCCATTCACTCATTCACTCATTCACTCATTCACTCACTCAGTCACTTATTCTCTTATTCACTCACTCAGTCACTCATTCACTCATTCATTCATTCTCTCACTCATTCACTCTTTTATTCAGTCACTCATTCACTTATTCATTCTCCCTCATTCACTCACTCACTCAGTCACTCATTCAGTCATTCATTCACTCACTCATTCATTCACTCACTCAGTCACTCATTCACTCACTCAGTCACTCATTCACTTATTCACTCACTCAGTCACTCATTCACTCATTCATTCATTCTCTCACTCATTCACTCTTTTACTCATTTACTCATTCACTTATTCATTCTCCCTCATTCACTCACTCACTCAGTCACTCATTCACGCATTTATTCACTCACTCATTCATTCACTCACTCAGCCACTCATTAACTCATTAACTTATTCACTCACTCACTCACTCATTCACTTATTCAATCACTCAGTCACTCATTCACTCATTCATTCTCTCACTCAGTCACTCATTCACTCACTCAGTCACTCATTCACTTATTCACTCACTCAGTCACTCATTCACTCATTCATTCATTCTCTCACTCATTCACTCTTTTACTCATTTACTCATTCACTTATTCATTCTCCCTCATTCACTCACTCACTCAGTCACTCATTCAGTCATTCATTCACTCACTCATTCATTCACTCACTCAGTCACTCATTCACTCACTCAGTCACTCATTCACTTATTCACTCACTCAGTCACTCATTCACTCATTCATTCATTCTCTCACTCATTCACTCTTTTACTCATTTACTCATTCACTTATTCATTCTCCCTCATTCACTCACTCACTCAGTCACTCATTCACTCATTTATTCACTCACTCATTCATTCACTCACTCAGTCACTCATTCACTCATTCACTTTTTCACTCACTCAGTCACTCACTCATTCATTCAGTCACTTATTCAGAGTTTTCTAGGAATATCGGAAGTTTTTGAATGGGTGTTGGAGAGTCGTAGGAATAATGATTGACAAGCCTCAATTCTCCTTAATGACTTTTTTTATCAATTTATCCATACTTGACGCCGTGTATGAAGTGGGAATTATTTTTATGGAATTTGATGCCCCTTCCTCGCCACTTGTTTCTTTTTTTGACGATTATGTAGGTGTGGTCGTGGCTTCGTGCATGCAATGCAGTGAGGAGGTCGATCAGCCCATCCCGTGGGAGCTGTGAGCCCTCAACTCTCTGAGAAAACTTATTGTATCATCGGGGAGCATAAATTTCCCTCTCCGTCTGAATTTCTGACGCCTGATGCAGCACAAATTCGTATGGATAGCCTCTTCGAAGTGCCTTCAACGACATCACCGATTAATACACGAAACTGACGAGTAGAATTTTGAAGGACATTCAGTGCCTCGATAAGGCGGGAAAAGGTAAGAAAAAAACGCATAATGCAACGCTTTTTATCCCAACTTCTCCTTGTTATTTTCGTGTGTGTTAAAAGCCATTTATGCCGTTTTTTGCAAGAAAAAGATGATAAATCTCTAGGCTCTCTTACTGAAAACCCCCTTGGACTTGGCAGCATAACTTAAAATTTAAAAAGAAAAATTTTCTTTTATGTAAATTTCCCCACCAATCAAAATGTGCAGAATGCATCCTTCTGATTGGTTAGATGACACCATCAAATTTCATTTTTTCTCAGCACTTTAAGGTCGCCCAAAAGACCTCTTTAACCATCTCCTTTCCTCTCCATTCTTTTTTTATGTTTCTTTTTCAACCACCTCTCCTGTCCCTTATTTGAAGTTACCTCTAAGCTCTGGTAAACTTAATGATTAGATGTTTATTTGGACGTTTTAAGAGATGGTTTTTTGGGTTGAGCCAGAAGAGTGCCAACAAGTAAAACATAAACAAGCCCATCATTCTTCATTTGCCACTCAGTCCTCTCATTGCCGAGTCGGTTTCTAGAAGTGGTGCCACATTATCCCACCAATGCAGCCCGTTGACCTGTGCGACTGCTAAAGTTTACGGCCCTTTAATTAGCCCTGTTGAGTACCATTAACAATTGGAAAATCTGTGTCGCACATCTGTGACGCGTTAATGTTTGAGTGGAATTATCAGACTGTTGAATTACATTAACCTATATATTGCACCTTTTCGTCTTTTTAGCTATCATAGCTCAAATTTTATCTGTTTATAATATTGAATTTGTTCTAAAAAATTATTGGTTTATGTTCCGCACTAAAATCAGAAGTTGAAAAACCCCAAGTTTTGCCTTAAAATACTATGAGTTCATTAATAAAAAGCAAGTAAGAAGTGAAAATTATAATGGGAGCTGCATAAATGTCCATTTTAGGATGATCTGCGTTGCTACCGTCCACGACAGCCTCAGTTAAATTAAAACAGCCCCTTTCAGGCAAAAGGAATCGCACGACCACCACCACCCATAGAACTAGGTGCAGTTTGCAGTGAAAAAAAAGAAAACAGCCAGAGAAGCAAAGTACTATTTTGTGCTAAAAGCAGCAAATAGAAAAGGAATTTAACAAACCCTGCCTGACTCCCAACTGACTTTTGATAGATTTGGCATTTAGTGCATTCACAAGTACACAGAGCAACGCTGTCAGTGCAGTGTAAAGTAGACACACGCAGTCCTCTCCAACTGTGCATGGCTGACGGCTTTTTCCGAGGCGTCCCATAACAGGATTCTGCCAAAGCCAAATCTTGAATGTTTTTTATTGAAGTTGGGGGGACTTTATGACCCGTTAAAGAACATCAGAAATTGTATTAACCAATAGCATGACGACCAGCTTAGCCTAAACGCACAATTGTGACTAAAAGTGGCGGTGCTCTCCGACCCAACGCTTGCTGATGTTGAAAGCTACTTCACAAATTAAGTGAATAAAGGCTGTGCTCTTCACTAGCTTCCCGTCCTGCGAGGCAGGCGACCCAAAAGTGGCCCGCCCACTAACCGCAATTACGCCACGCACATCTCGCTAACGACTGGCATAGGATTGAGCAAAAAGGGGAATGCCACTTTGATCCAAAAGCAGGAACCATTTTGTTGAAAAAAAATCCAACCTTTCATCCTTCTAAATCTATCCTTTCGCGGTAACTCCCAATTCTCTTGTTTTAATGAGTCGAGAATCTTGAGGGTACTAATGCTTAAACCCTCTTCCTCCCTAAAAAGGTTAAGTCGTTCCCGCACAAAAGAGCATTGCACATGTGCCGAAAGCTGTTCACCCTCTCTTTACGTTTCCTGTAGTTACACCGCCTAGCTCTCATCGCGACGAATAATAGAAATTGCTCTAGCGCGTTATTTCCCCGCTTTTATGTGTTTCTCCTTTTTTTTTAAGGAGACTAGGCTAGGGACCACACACTTTGGATTATGTGAAGACTTTTCTTTCATTTATTAACAGCCCCATCCCAGCGATCTGTCAAATAAGGCCAAATGAGAACCGAAGGAGGAACTCAGCCTTGGTTAGGGAATCATTGTACCAAGGTAGAAGTATGACCTACGGAATATGAAGGATCCGCAATACCAAACACGCCCCAAACAAGTGCCTTTTGAACCGATTAGTCGTTCGCTTCAAGCCCAGCAAGATAGAAGTCCCGAGTGGTATAGTGGATTCGAGCTAAAAGTCCGATACTACTTCCCCTTGTCAGTAGTAGGTCATAGCCCTGACAGGATTAAGAGATGGCTCCGAGTGCTACCTTCTGCAATAAGTAATCTGAGGTGGAGGGCGTCCTTACTAAAGCTACACCTAGACCGTTCTTCGCTTTGATCGGTATTGCCTACAGCTGCCTAAAAGTCTTTCCGAGGTCGTTACAGGCCTAACAACGTGGAAGTCTGGATGACCATTGTTGGCAGAGCCAAATAGACTTGTTTTTGATCTGCCACAGTTGGTAATGACTGTAAGGAGCAGAAAAAAGGGCATGCTGCTCAGAATTTTGAAGAATGCAAAACTTTAAGCTGACAGATGGCCGGAGGCGAAATCGTTGCAAAAATAGACGGATCGGATTGGTGGAGGATGGGGAAATGGCTAGAAGCTATTCGTCTGAGGAGGGTGGCGAAGTGATCGTGTTAGCACGTTTTAAAAGGCAGCAAAGCGCGCGACGTGACGCCATCAATGATTGACGTCTGCAAGTAGTCAGTGGACCTCGTATTGACAGACGGTTGACATCATAAAAACATACTACGCGAAAGTATGTAGGCGATTAAAACAACTTCAAGCCCGGCAAAAGAATAGCCCTTGTCCTGAAGATCAAAGACTGTAAATGAAAAGAATAGCGAGAGGGTCGATAGACTGAGAAGAGAAGTGCGAGCACATGGCCAGATGGGTGAGTGCGCCCAACAAAGTGGATGGATCCACAAGGGACCAAAGGGTAAATGCAGAATGGACGGACCGAACCAAAATGAATTGTGAAATGCTGACTTGTCAACACGTCGAAATGTCACAATTTTACAAGCAAAAAAGTGGAGATTCTCCCACTTAGCTGTCCAGGCGGTAAGCAAGTCGGACATGGAACATGCAGCAAGACCTCTGCAAAGTAAAAAACAACTCTCCACCTTCTTTCAGGCTAGTTCCTCTCTTCCTCCGCCTCCTCCTCATCTCCCGAATCAATTTTTGTGAGGCGAGTGATTGCAGGGGTTCGGTGTGACTTTTTTGAGCCCTTTGAAGATCCGGATGATGATAAAGTTGACTTGGGATCTGGCATCTTCTCACCGAAAGCTTCTAGTTCCTCGGGAATGGACATAACGTTGTCGGCTAGGTCGTTGGACCAATCATCGAAGTGAAGACGATTCGAATCTCCATTCCCATCATCCTAACCGAAGAAAGCGCGAAAAGAAGCCAATCAATCACATGAGGAATCGCTGACAGGACGATCAAGAGATTGGTCTGGAAGAGGCGAATGGGCGAATGCGATAATTTATGGAACCAATTCCATCTGAAACAGCCCTCCTATCACTGCCAACGTGAGTGTCCACCACAAAAGGATGCTCCTACTACCTCGTACCATTCAGAGAGGCCTCATGCCAAGACCCCGTATTCCAGCCCACCGATCAAATAACAAGAAGGCGAGATGGTGCCAGTAGCCGCCCAGATACCAAGCCACCAAGACAGGCGGAGTGTCTCACACTCCCCAACGCTTACCACAAATAGGAGCCAATCTATCACTCTCGCATAGTCAAACGCAGATTCTCCCGCATTTCTGTGAATCCCCCGTCAAAGTCGAAGTTAGAGGCTAGAACGAAGAAGTAGACAAGAGCAGGTAGACGTTTTGCCCGTTTCAGATTAACCTGGCCTTCCAGTGAAACAAAAATACCTCCCCACTGTCTGTTTCCATCATCAGAGAAATGCTTCCTTCTCTCTGAATCCTTTTTGTCGAAGGCAGAATTTATCCAGACGATTGGTTCAGCAGTGAAAGGCCATCAAAAAAGGATAATCGTGGGAAAGAAGAGACAAAAACAGCCCATTAGCAATGCTGTATATGTCAATGCTAAAGTGTTCTGGTGATATTTCTACGAATCAATAGCTTTTAACAATCAATATGTTGACTGACAAATGTCACAAGTGTGTGACGCGCCTTCTTCAACCATTTTTTTAAAAATAACACCTCTTCAAATGCTCCATCACCCAATTGGCAGAATGAATCTGCATCTTTCTAGTTACACTTTGTTCACAGATCGATGTCTTTGCCCTACTATTTCTTGACCATGAATAATTACATACTAGCGATCCGCTTTAACTTCGACCTTTCGATTCAGATGATTTAAGAAGGCAGAAGGAAGAGATAACGTGCAAGTCACTGCCTAAATAACTGCGTAAAATGGCGGAAGAGCGCACTGCCACTAATGCGATTCTCTTGCTGTTGTTACCCTGGGAGACAGGGCTCTCACTAGATGATGGGCAGCTAAACTGGTAAAAGATAAGAAAATATGATACTGTCTTCCATGCTTAAAGTCCCAGCTTAGTGGCTTTACATAAATCGTGACCTTGTTCAGGCCTTCTACGTGGAGATGATAAGGTCACGGGTGAGTTTAAAGGAGGTGTGGACTTTTGAGTCCTCCATAAACAGATGAAGCTTTTGCAATACTGTCCACAAACCATCGAATTTGCTGTGAAAAAGCCTGTAAGAAAAACTAGCCTCATTTCGCCATCAGTGGAGATGCCTTGACCTCCCACATCGGTTTTAAATGATCTCCTTCACACACAGCCCTCCAAATCACTACGCAAGGACATCATTCAAACTCACCGCAAACAGCCTACCATGTTTCCTCAACTCATTAGCCCTTTTGAGAAATGCCGATCGAACGTGCTCGTATTCGCCGCGTTTCTGCGCACAAAGCGCCTGCTTCCAGTCTGAAATTGACTTTTCTACCATAGCAGGACTCGATTTCTTAGCCTTTAACACATCCACCGCCCGTTTTCCTATAGAAATTGCCTCAGAGTAGTGCCTCAGTTGTGCCTGGGCCTAGAAGAAGAGAACCCTATGCTAACCGGAGCGATCGTTTCAAAGCTGCCACAAGTAAAAGCCCTTCCATTACCTGAGCCATTCTATAAAGAGCTTTCACATTGTCTGCATCGATTTCGAGAGCTTTTTCGCACATGATAATGCAATGTCGCATCAGCGTATCATTGCTGATGGGCTGATGATCCGACCTCGAGGTGGCCCGCTCTGGTTGGACGGTGATTTTTAGAAGGCAAAGAGCCGCATTGGTGAGAAGACTAGTGTAGAGCTGCTGAGCCTCCTCATTTGCTTGATGTTGAGCCGCATGCTTTGCTGGTTTTACACTGACGCTTCCTTCAAGACAATGAATTCCACCCTTGTAGGCATAGAGAGCGCGAGCGAGATTGTCAGCCTGCTTAAAACAACATAAGTAATTCGTGTTATGCTTTCACAACGTTCAGAGGCACCGAAATCGCATTCTTAGATAAATACCTATGTCTCGCGTTCTGAGTAGGGAAGAATTCCCAACTACTAAAAGATTCTTGCCCTAGACGAACGCAGTAACAATAAAGATCAGAGCTAAGAAACATCAAACTAAAGCCACCGAGGTTGACAAGATGGTCTGTATCAAGCAGTAATATCTCTATGGAACCTGCATACTTCGAAGCAGAGGATGATCAAATCGGCTAGTCAGCAAGTAACGCTCAGACACCCCAATTTAAACAATAAGACCGCCTTGTTTGCAAAGCTACTATGGTGAAATCCATCAAAAAGTTGGAAATGAAAGAGGAGAAACCATGCATGATTTGGCATGAAAGCCCATATAGTATATGCTAAACTAGGACACAACGGCATTTCACATTTCATACCTGCACTCGAGTGCCTATTAGCAGGTAATTTGTTGCATCGGTCAGACGCCAAAATAACGGGAAAGGAGATTAAAAGCACACAAGTAAGCCTTCAAATGTACCACAGAAAATCAACAAAACACAAACCTGGAGAAACCCATTGCCCCGATCTTTACACATAGACGCAAGAAAGATCTTCTCGTTCTCCGTCATTTCCCACACTTCCTTCAACTGAATCAGTAAGCAATTGTGCGATGTTTACCTTTCTTAACTTAATTAAGTTAACATTGAGGACCGCATTTCCGCCGCAGTGCCAATCCAAGTGGAAAAAACGCTTGTCCTCAGTGCTTAAATAACTCAAGTCAATCAAAGCGTCTTTCGGTGAATCAAGAGACAAATTATCCACAGCATCATCTATGACTTTTGGTATTCCAGATAGACTGCTACACCCAACAGGAAACGTTAGCGTTCCCTCATAGGCACAAGATGATTCCACAGTCACAGAGCACTTAACGGTGGCAATATCGAGTTCCTCGGCTACTTTGCTGCTCGCATTACGCATAACCGGACCAGTAACCAAAAAGACCAGGCAGCTACGGCGCACCCAAATAACCTTGAAATAAGGGAATTTTCAGAATGGTTTCAAATGCAATTTTAAAATACTAAATTGTTAAAAATTGCCACCTAAGTTGCAAGAATATATAAACACAACTAATTTCGTAAAAGAGCAAAGGGTGTTGCTAAACGCATTTTAGGTTTTATGCACTAATATGATAAAAAAGCGACCTGAAGCTTTGAATGGTAGTATAAATAAAAATGAAACACAAACAAAAATTACAATTTGTAGGTTATATTTGCTAACTATAACTTAAGTCTGCTGTGCTTGTATTTCGTCAGTAAAAAGTTTTCCGATTTTAACCACACTTTTACAAGTTGTGCGCATAAATATTTTTTGGTTTTAATGCTTTTTGCGCATATTATTACTTTAAGGTTTTGTTTGTTTTAACTTAGTAATTTTGCAGATTTGGATTGTTGAACATTTACGGATGCGTTGGGTGATTGCATTTTTGTTGTGGGAATTTCGTGTTATTTTGTAAGTCTCCCTCAAAGTACTGGATTTTGCCGTACAATGCATTTCTTGAATGTGAATAGTGAATTTATTCGTTTTAGGGTGTTTCGTCTTTGGTAATTATGATAAAAACATTTTAGCTATGTTGAGATTTATTTTGACCACAGAGTTTGTCCTGATTATAGCTAAATTTGTTTCTCTAATATGTTTCATGCCTTAATAATGTACTTCTAGACATATTGATGACTTAGTACCTCCTTTCTTAATCTGTCAATTTTTTCTGGCCATTAATACTACTTTAGTTCATCAAAGTAACTAAACGGTTTCTGAACTTCCATGCTTTTGCTCATTTTTTTGTCCCTTAACGGTCTGGATCGCATTTCAAACTTTTCTTCATTTGACAGTTTTAATGCTATTTTGTTATTTAACTGTGTACGCTGTTCCAAATTTTCCTTCATTTATTGAAAGTTTTGCTTTTAATAATTAATGCATCGCTGTGACTTTTGGGAAAAGTTTTGAATCACCCAATTGGTTTTATTGTTTTATCATTTTTTAATGCTCATATTTTCTGTATTGCTTTTGTCCAATCATAGTTCAGTTCTTTGTTGTGTTGTAGATTTTGATGTGCATTCTTCCTAATTTACTTATTTTTAACCAGTAGGTGAGAAAGCATGAAAATCGGTAAATCCCTGACTGACTATGGCAGCAGACCTGGTGAGCTATTTTTGTCCTTTTTGTCTATTTTATTTGCATCAGAGAAAGATAAAAAAGTTCTACGATTTTGTGCACTCTGCCTTTCCTTTGCACACACATGGCGACCTATCGATTAGTCATTGGCCAATTCGCTGTCCAATGATTGGTCGGTCTTGTGTGCGCGTTGTTCTATATCCATCCAATCACAAGTCTAGCTTCGAAGGCGCCACCATATGCGACATTATACTACCTGTAACAATCGCCAACTCCCTCTCTCCCTCCTTGTCTACTGCATTACGTGGAAAGTGACTGTTTTATTCACTTGCAGTTGTCAGTGGAATAACATACCGCTTAGCGGATTCTCCACTCTATACTTCAACACTGGAGACTTACGAAGTGGCCCCTCCTGCACTAGCGTCACCAATGCTGGACAACACTCGCCTACAGCACCGCCACAGCTCTTCTCTATCAACAGCAGCTTCAGCAACATCGATTAAGACGTCAAAAACAGTTGCTACCTCCTCCATGACTGTGGAAGGCATGAAGACACTGTCTGTCAGATCCGCCTCCGCGAGTACTACAAAAAGCAGCTTTTTAGAGAGCTCTACCAGTAGTAGTAGCAGAATCATTGAGGATTCTTCAAAGCTGGTGGCAAACATTGCAGAGATGCGGAATCTGTTCCAGCAAAGCTGCGTTTCCGAACCAGTGTTGGAGCAAATTGAACATTACTGTCAGGCAAGAGACATGTTGTCACAGGATTTGGTATCATTTTAAGGGAAACATGCTAAACCTAGAAGCTATCTATGCACATCAGATGTCTGAGAACTTTTTAGGAACATATCTCTCAAGTACTCAGGTGAAAGATGAAATTGGTGGTGTTTTATTTACAATAAGGGACATAAGACGAACTGAGGGTTAAGTTTTTATTGACTGCCAGATTTGCAGACTGCTTTTCGACTGTCTAGCCACAGTCTCATCATTTTCACCTGCTTACCGTTTTCCCTATCCCCCAAAAATTTGACCTTTCTAATACAATCCTCCGGTTTTCAGACCATTCCGGAAGGCTTTTAAATTTTTTCCATTTTCTTTTAATACAACTCGTCCTGCAGTGTGGAAATGCTTCGTTGGCTGGTTACAAAAAGCGCTTTCATTTACGTGAAGAGTAGACTAATGTCAAGGTGAGCAGTCGGTAAGACACGCGACAAGTGGCTAGACGAATGCCCTAATAACACACATGACCGCATTTTGACCAATAAACATAACACTCGTTATTTTTACGCCCTACTGATTGGTTGATTTTCTTCTCCAGCTTATTGGTTTGTTGCAAACCAATTATAATGAAGAATTTCCCCTCCAAAATGATTGGTTCATTGCGTCTGAATAAAGTAGGCCCTAAAATTTGGGTTGACCCTCATTTTTACCAAAAGATTACTTTTGGAATGATTATAGCGATTTGTTTGTCGTAAAGAATATGGTCGTTAATTAGAAAGAATTCATCCTAGGGGGAAGAAGCCACGTTGATAAACCTACGGATAACGGCACGGCAGATTTATATCATTCTTAAGGCAGCTAAAGACGTCCATTTTTACGACTGGGTTAAAGGTAGATAGCATAGATATGTATGTGTTCTGGCACGATAGCTTTTAGGTCTTCTTCATGGGAAAATCTCCTCTTCAAAACCGAACTATTCAACCTTGGTAGCATCCGACTTCAGCCCTTCTTGGTGTCCTGGCCATCTATTTTATTTCCCAAACGGTTCGCTATTACTAAGGCAGACTAGCAATCAGCTATGGGAACTCGGATAACCATGGATGATGGGAGGGATGTCAGTATCTCCACAATCCCCATTCTGACATGCAATGAAGATCCTCCCACGGGTCATTTTTAGGAAATGCTACTGGATCATGGCGGTTTGTGGGAGAGGGTCCTTCATTTAGGGCCATTAACTGGCTCTGACTGTTTCTCAAGAGTAATACTTTCTTTGTATTTAATCCTCCTGATTTTTAAAAATACCCACCAATACCTAAGGAAGAAACGCGAGTGGCACGTTTGCTATAGCTAAAATTTGAAGGAAAAGTGATAAATGCTGACAGAGTCACGTCTCCCTGTTTTCAACAAATGGGACGCGACCAAACATAAACAACACATCATCGGATACCAATGGTCTGTAGGAAAAAAAGCCGCAAAACAGCCACTACACAATCCACTCCTAATGTATAAAATTGCATCCATGTTATTGGCAGGGCTAGTCACAGATGCCCTGTTCTTCCTCTCTGTACCAGAGTTTGGAGACCTTTCTGCCACCGTCTTCGAGGCAGACGGAACCGCTTTTTGCACAAAGGAAGAGCTCGCAAACGCTTTCAACGTCAAGTGAGATTGGGTGTCGCTTCAAGGAGGTCAAGAAACGGACCAGCCTTGCATACCTTCGACTTCTCAGACAGGTATATACGTCCCATGGCTGCATAGATCCGTAAGATGATGGGTAGCGAGCAAATAGAAACAGCCGGTTAATCCGAATTTCCTTGATTTAATTGATTAGTTTATTCACCGCCTTTGACCCTGAAAAATAAGTCCGTAAATTGTATTTATTGGTTGGGCATTCTGACACAACCATAACCACTTTAACAAAACCTTTTTTCTTTTCGATGGAGGTAATAAGAGAGTTATTCTCGAAGAATAGGCTTTAATGTATTTATGTATTTGTTTAAAAATAACCGTTGTTTAAAGAACCTAACATACCTTTGCAGATACAGAGCCTCGTATGCATTATCTATAGCTCTTCTAGACTTGAGAAGACTTCTGATCCAAGAGGCATAAAGAAAACCAAATTTTAGTGGGCTTCACTTGTCCACACAAATACGTCTCGGTCCCTGCCTTGGTCTAGGAGACCTTATAACCACCGCCTGGTATCTGGAGGCAGACTGGCACACAGATTCAATTGTCTTAGAAGAAAAAAAAATGAGGAGGGAGCTAGACATGACCTCTCCCACTTTGCAGGTCAAAAATACCTCTGCAAACACTTGTCCGTTTCAGGAATTCTCTGGCAGACACCCTCACAACGTCATTGTAGTAGCAGCGTGCAGAAGGTACGAGGGACCACAGCACGCCTCCAAAGTCACGTCCAAAAATGGGGGCACAGAATGTGGTGATTGAAGATCCCGTAGGTTTGGCCGAAATTTTCTGGCCAACAAACACAACCAATAGTGAATGCGCTTGTGCGACATCAGTTGCTTGGACGATGATAACGGCATCCTGTGGGCCATTCGCTACATCGGAAAGGGACATATCGTGTCCCCAGGTCATGATATAAATTCCCTCACTTGAGGGAAGGCGTCGGGCTCTTCTTTGAGGTCACCCGCAGAATCACATGGACGAGACTCTTACACACATAAATTTGCGGAGACTGACTTGCAGTGGAAATAAAATTGCCAAATCACCTCATCAATCTTGATAAGTCAAGTCCTGCCTTCAAATGCCATAGCATTTACACAACACTACATTCCACAAGTGACCAAATGGTACCCTGCCTACCACTCGCCCGTGGCATATGGCTCAGTTGAACCGTTTTCATCCATATTCTCCCCTCCAACGCTTCCAGCTTGTCAATGAAGTGGGTTTCGACGCCGCCCTAAGCGGTTCCGTCGGCGTTCCCCTTCTCGAGGCCTTCTGCTGTTGTCCCATTCCCGACTCCTCGTCACAATTTTCCTCCCCTCTTGGCAGCGAGACTATGGGAACCGCGAGAGCACCCTACAGTAAATTACCTCCTGGTGAAAAAATGCGCCAGGCTGTCAGACTCCTGATGGCTAAAGGGAAGGATACAGCAATGGATCGAGAGCTAAACAGTGAGTTCGTCGCTCTCATTGAAGGTGAGCCTGATTTTTGTGCCTTCATCTCCATATTTGAACATACACAAGTGCAGATCCATGTCTTTTTAAACCCTCTAAAGTTGTCAATCATGTTGTTGTTTGTTGGCTCAACTTTTACTATTTTTCATTACTCTTGTTTTGGAAAGAAGAGAGGATTTAATAAGAATTTCAAAAAGGTTGTTTTTTTTCTCTAAATTAATGCTCCAGCCGAGTAAAAAACAAAAGGGCAAAAGACTGCCGCGTCCATTTATAGCATCGTACGGTAATTTGGTAAACAGGCGAAGTGTTGGATGATGAAGGAGAAATAAATTTTAATGCTTTGAACCGCAATAACTAGAGAACGGATGAATGCGTGGTGGCGCGGTCGAAGTTAACCCACTAAATCCCACTCACACATTACTCACACGCATTGAAGGCGGATAATTCACTTCTTTGTTACTCCTTTCCGCCCAGTAAGCGAACCAGCACATCACCAGTCCGCTCCAAGCGATCCGCTTACCACCCACACCGCATAGTTCTGAGACAGGCATCACTCCTCGCCACAGCACACTACGTTCGCTGTGTGTGCATGATATGGTGTGGTTAGGGCCCTAGAGGCAATCGTTTGCTTCCAGAAGGTAGAGCATTACTTACCCCTGATATTGATCTATGTCACAGTGCCTGGTACCACTGGAAGGCATACAAGAAGTCCTCTTGTGAATGCGTCAGGTCGGCTGAGTCAGTTGGAAGGGAGTGAACTTATTGCAATGCCAGCACAACACTTTTCCAACGCATTCTGTAAATCTGGTCTATGAGAGGTATCACTTCAGCCTTTTTATCCCTCTCAAACTTCTTGAAGCTCTCCCTGATTGTTGTCAACTCTTCTTTAGGTGGTCAAGGAGTGAAAATAAGGTAGAAGGGGACATGACTCCTTCCACTTTGTGCTATCGCGTGTCCTATCAAGACTGCCAATGAAAGACACGTGCGGATTTATCCAGGATCACTCCTCAACCATGATTTTAATCTAAACGTCCGGAGTAGCCTATGCCTTTCAAAGGGGGAAATTCATCACCTGACATCGTGACACCTCAGTCGTCCCAACTATTTCACCTCGGAATAGGCAAATTAACGGCGAGGACACATGTCAGGGCTATTAGGAGATTTTCCCATATTCCAACAGCAATCTTAAATCACTTGTCCTTTTTGTGGGTTAAAAGTATTGCGTGAAAATTCTTTTTCCCCATCGCTCCAAACCCCGAAATAATTGGTACGTTATCGTGTCACTGCATGTATCTCGGTTTTGGGACAACCGAATTGTGCTGTCCAAAAAAAACATAATCCGTTTTCTGAACACTTTCTAGGCCCCAAAAGTCACAAAAAATCGATTAATTATTTCTTACAAAAAGAAAACGAAATATTTTTGCCTTAGATACGAGTTTACCACAAATTTATTCCAGCCAATCGGTGATGAGAAATTTCAATCGATTTTATTCGCCACTCCATTCCAGCCAATCAAATTTGAGACGCTCTTCTCAATGCTATCCTCTTCACTAAAAATTACTTCTCATACGTCTACTCTACTTATGAAGTGTTTTTCCAAGAGCACCTCTCCAGTTCTGGAAAAAAATTTCTGTATGCAGCATCGAAGTCAAAGCGGGGTTCAACTGACGGCATCCCGGCTAGGCCTAAGCAACCCACGCATACGGTATCATTGATGTGTCCAACAATCAATTTCAAAACTGTTCCACATTTTCTCCACCTTAGAACTGACCAATTGCAGTGAGAATACATGTCAGGACGTAATTGAAGAGGGCGGTTTGGATTACGTCTTTCGTGCCTGTCGATCAGAAGACACCGAAGCGGTGAAACATGCTCTATTATCGATGGTGAATTTGTTGCATCGAGTTGGCAGGGATCATCAATATGAAATGGTGCGTCAAAACACTTTTGCTTGGCTCCTTCTCCTTGCTCTCCAACCCGATGAGGAGATTCAATACTACGTCTTCCTCATTGTCACGATCCTCTCCAATAATCGGTGAGTCCTTCTCCATTAGCAACCTTGCGCAGCTGTCAGCAGGATCATAATGTCATGCATGAACGGCTCATGCTCCCTATCGAACATCCGGGTGGATATCAGCTACTAAAGCATTAAAGTATGAACCGAGACACACCCCTGTTCTTCTTCGCGATGTCATCACCACTGTTTCATATTGTCGCTCTTCGGCCTCGGTCGTAGTGAGTCTCAGTGAAGCCTTAAACCAACCGCAAAACGAGGCCTAAGAGGGTGAATGCCGTCTTTCAGTGGTAGTGCATGGCCTTGTCAGGGATCCTGGGTATCTCACCATCTGTAAGGAGATTTGTATCGGTTGAAAGGGGAAGAAGTAATGAAGGTTCCATCTTCACAGGGAAAAGCGTGACAAAAAGCAGATTACTGAGACACTTTAGTTGCTCATTGATTGATTAAACTTCTAGTCACCTCTTTAATTGGCTACTCTATTATTAATTTGAAATGCTCCAACCACAATTCAATTCGCGGTTTTTAGGGAATTAGATGGAGTTCTGGATCGATCCCTGTTAATTAGTCTCATGATCCCCTTCGTAAAGCGGCATGATGTACGCGAATTCGCTCAAAGACACTTCACCGATCAGACGCCAATCTTCTCAGGTGATTGGCTCCTCTTCCTTCTACCCGCGCTGACCTCAGAAACTCACGTGGAAGTTGAAGCATTTGCAGCTTTTCATTTTGCCATTGCAGCGCAATTAAAGGCCAGTCTCCTCCTTGAACTGGGGCCAGCTAACGTAAGAACTTCTAATCGTCTACTTGTATCAACTTAAGTAGGCTGTCACACTACATAACTTTTATTTTGTCCCAAAAGGCCCGAGTTGAATCGGCGCTGGTGAAGGTTTCCGGGCTAAAACGAGATCCAGCCTGGAAGTTGGCAGCTCTAGCATTGGATAGCATGGGTTCAAAAGTACCCAAGGCGCTATCTCTCCAGGTGTTCCATTGGCCGGTGGAAGACGTCGTCTGCTGGATGAACAGGGTAGGTCAGTCGCATGGACACTGAGCGCGTATTTCTAGGAGGGATTTGAGGCGATAGCAGAGAAGAGCAAAGCTCTTAAAATTGATGGAGACATTTTACTCAGCCTGAACGAAAAAGAGCTGGAGGAAGGACTGGGAATTACCAACTGCATCGTTAGACGCAGGTTAGTCTACTTTTTCCCGGCCACACTGCTTGAAAAGGCCCTTCCTTTCCAACAATCAAAATGCGTCTTCGGATTTAGTGTAGCCGAAATTCACCAGTCATTAACAACTCAAAGTTCAGCTTCAGAATTTCCAGTCGAGCTATTCGACAGGGGGATATGGGGCCGGGGTCACTCTCGGTCAAGGGATAGCATTTGGATCTTATTAGATGTTTCTTTGGTCTAAAAAAAATGACACTACTGAAAAAAAAGACAATCAAACTTTACTAATTAAGGGCATTCAAGGTCTACTTTTTATTTTAAACCTGGTCAATCTCTGACATACAAACAGATAAGAAGCATGTGTCACACATTTGTGGCGTGCAGGCCTAAGTACGAAAATCAAGTCGGTACATCAATGTTCCGTGTCTGTGTGATCAGAGATCAATTATGACAGCTCATCTTGATAAATTTGCATCCTCATGCCACTAGATTTATGCGACAACTATGTCGTCTCAAGTCCATGGTCAACTATTCCCTTGTCGATCCAACCGGAGTAGCAGAATTTCTGACAGAAGCCTCAAAAGATGTCGGTGACTCCAAAAGCATGACAACCGAGGCGCTGAATGGGGATACAGACAGATTGTTGCGACCAAAGTCTTCTATATCCGCCGTCCCGGCTATAGCCTCTGTCATCCCTACGGCATTGCTCACGCAGTACACATACACCCTCTTGTGTCATGGAGTGACGCGTCAGCGGTTGTTGGAGCTTACAGAAGAGGAATTGAAGAACACCTTTCACATCTCCGATGCTATTCATCGACGTCAGTTACTGAAGGCGGTGCAAAAAGCTAGTAGGTTGGCGCGTTTTGGTCCTCCCGAGCCCTGATCCATGTATTCGAGATTCAATCTCTCCATCCATTCCGGATTCACTCATCTAGTCATTCTTCAGTATTTTCATCGTCCATTCTTTCATCAACTTACTTGATCCATCTTTCTGAAGCCGTTTACTTAAGCCATCGTTTTGTCGCCTTTTCAATCCAGCCAGCGAAAGCAGCGCTGTCCGCGATGCCTCAGAGAATCGTATCGACTTCTTCATATCCTATCGTCGCTCCAACGGCACTCATTTGGCTAGTCTCGTAAAAACGTTATTGCAGTTGCGAAATTACCGCGTCTTTCTGGACATTGAACGACTCAAAGGAGGCCGATTCGAGCACAAGTTGATGGATTCCATCAAACGATCCGACAATTTCATCCTTGTGCTTACAGAGGGCGCATTGGATCGATGCAGTACGGATGGAAGCATTGACTGGGTTCGAAGGGTAAGCAAGATCTCTGTCAAATTTATTTTAACCGACTATGAGGTGCATGAATAGATCTAGTATGGTTGTGTGGTGATTGGATGGAAGGCTCTGTAAGCCACGGAAGGAATGCTGGTTGAAGGACTGAGTGAATGACTAGTGGATGAACGGATGGAAAAGGGATGGATGGGTATCAAATGGATTGATGGACAGATACGAAATCGATGAGTACTGGGTGAATGGGTAGTAAAAAGGACAAATTATGGGTAGATGAATTCGATGAGGAAGGACGGTAGGTCTCTGAAAGGATCAGTGAGAGATAAACGTATGATACAGTCGTGTATTTTTTGTTTTCTTTAAAGGAGATCAACTGTGCGCTGGAAAACAACTGTCACATTATTCCCCTCTCCGATCGGTTTGATTGGGGCAACGTTGACACCCTCCCTGAGGACATCTGCGCCATCACCAAATTCAACTCCGTCCAGTTAGTGTCTCTTTTACATTTTCTATCTTCTTCTGTGTAGTGCACATTTTTATGGTTCTACACAATCGTTTTAGATGGACTCCAGAGCTGGAAGAGGGCTGCATTGATCGCATCATCGAATTCATGCGACAGAATTCCCAATCGGAGGGGAGATAGAAATGAGGAGAACGGTCTTTGATTGTCTTAGTGATTTGGAAAAAGCATCGGTACTAAACAATTCCATAATCTCATCGTCTTATTCAGTCTGGACATTGAGCCAAGGAAAGAATGGAATTTTTAGGAAGGTTAATCAGGCTGGAAGGCACAAATACGGTGGCTGGTGTTCTAGTTCCTTCCCGATGTGAAGGAAGGCGCACTACCGACGTGTAGGAAGGACTGAGAGGGTAATAGACATCTCCAGATGTTTCCCGCAATGACAAGACGTTGAATGCAGTGCAAAGAATCTGGAGGCAGGATTAGAAATAATGACGACATCCCCACAGTCCGGTTGGAGACTCTTAATGTCGAGGCCTCAAAAAGATAACCACTTGTTCAAGGTAATGTGGGAAGCCCTTTCTTTGGGACGATTGCGATTCAACCTTAAAAAGTCCTCTACACCTGTTAACTCACCAATAGCTGCCTCCTGGATGAAATGCGCGTTGTCAGTTTCGAGCAGCAACGAGACGACCTCGTCGCTTACCGACGCCTATGATACCACCATAGTTGGCCTTGCACTGACTTCGGGAGAGGGTTGAGTCGAGATGTGTATGTCCATCATTCAGAAAAGTTGGACGTCCCTAAACTCGTTCGTTCTCAAATTTCCTTTTTTTTTTTATATGCCTACACCTTTCTGTCACTCAAAACTCCATCTTATTTGCGTGTTTTAATCCGTCAGACAACTCCACCCCTTTTGACCACTAAAATACAATATTGACAGGTGAAATAGTGGGACGGAAGAGGGGACAGAGGGGTGCAGCGGTGCACCTACCCTGACGGTAATCGATAAAGCAGTCTAGACACATGCACCTTGTGCGTCGTCTCGTCGTTTACGTGTCGCTCACGTGGGAGTTGGGGGGGAGGGGGCGGGGGGGGGTGGGACATTAAGGTGATCATAATCAAAACAAGATTGTCAAATTTGGCTTAGTTAACTAGCACGATCCAGAGGATGGATTGAGGCACTCAACAAGTACTCCAAGGATGTACAACGCATCCTGACCCAATCTTTGCCTCCACAAACAATGCGTGTGAGGTCGGGATCAAGGGAGAGGGGAGGATTTGGCCTTCTCAAAGGTTTAAAAACAGGAATCTATGGAAGTAAAAGCAGAATTTTTGCATCTCCTTAGGGCCGAACCATCCCAAGTCTAGTGTTCATGACGAAGTGGCAGTTTAACGCATTTAGTGGAGGATCAGAGGGCTGACTGTCGAAGGATGCATGAATAAGACCTCCAGGAATGACTCTTGGGCTAGACTGGATAATTACACATCTTCAACCACTGTGGCGTCTGACCAGTTTTGTTGGTTATTGTGGAAGAAGACCAAGGTTGATACATCAAGAAGCTTGCAATAGTGACTACTTTGCATCCATCTCACCCACATTGCAAATGGGGCCAGAGAGTGAGGCTTGAATGAGGTCAAGCAAATTACTGGGGAAACACTTATGGAAAGGTGTTGCATGGTGACGAAGAATTATCGCCACTGTGTTTCCACCATTCTCGAGCTGTCGTGGCCGACGCGACATTAAAGCCGACATCCAAAAAAGACCTATTATTTTTCAAACGCATTGCTTCGGTGTCGTGAGCATTTAAGGCTCCGCCTTTGTACTTCCACAATTGTCTCCCAGCCCTTCTTGCACGTCGACAGTACATTTTTTGTCCTTAGAGAGGCGAAAGAAGAGCACATGCTGTGGACGGGGGAAGCTGTCACGACACCTACATCCGGCAAGTGCAGAGAAGCTATGCACAACTGAAGTGGTATAATCTGTCTGCGATATCTGCCATGAAGGTGGTAATTAAGAAAACTACGCGATACTTTGTCCACCTTCCCATAGGCTGGATAGAACTCAGAAGGGTATAGCTAGGCAGCTATGGGGTGCAAACAATATGGCAAGACCGACTGGGCTCGAAGCCCTACCCCACATAACTATGTTAAATCCCACTTTTGCTGTGAGACTCTGCATCCAAGAGGGTGCTTTTACAACTGGCAATAGACGATCGAAACGATCAGCACCTTTTCCCTTTTCCCCAAATTCATTCTCCAAAGCAGACGAAGCTGCAGTTCCAGCTGAATTGGGAATGATTATCCTTTCAGCCGCACACGAATTCGACGATCTGGTCTGTGAAGGCTTTGGGGACAGCACTGATTGTGTTGTGATGTCCGGAGTGGGAGGTAAAAGATGGGGTAGAGGGGCACTAATCAACCATGTTCACTTCTCCGTCTCGATTGTATGGGTGTCTAAGGCGCCTACATTGTACATCCGCTACGCGATGCAGCCTCCTGGGCATGTCAGTCGCCCCTTGACATTCATAAGGTCGGCAATGCAGTATTGACGTCTCGCGCAACCAGGAAAGGCTAGAAGCGCTATGTAATAGCTCGTTCTCAGATGGTGGGGCCTCCACGCTAGTAAATTAAGACTATGCCTATGCCACTCACGCCATCACTACCTCAGCCCTGTACAACTGCAGCCCTGCAAGCCACTAGACCTGCGTCGACGACCTAATAAATGCAACGCCCTGCCCTCAAAGCAAGGCAGTCTTGAAGGTGAATGCAATAAACATCCACAGAGCTGAATTTAAAGGATCTCTGCCCATTCCACTGTTCCCCAACCCAAATCTGAACAGCCATACCAGCCTTTCGAATTACCGCATTTTCCTTCACAAAGACAAAGTTATCGATGTTATTTGTTGCCGGAGGTCGCAGCGACGACTCAGCCGAGTTGAAGGCACTGTTTAAGCTAGATGATGAAAGTGAGGTTTACGTAGTTTACTGTGAAACGACTCAGAGATTACTTTTCTTTCTACATCTGGGTGTGACTGTTCGGAGAGTGCAGTTATGGAACAGAGGGTTGAGTAGGAATACATCCATCATGGAAGATTGCTAGCATATGACAAAGTCTCGAGCATCTTTGGCGAAGGAGGTGCTGCCACTACAATAGTTCCGAAATCGGTTACAAGTGGCCTCTCGACGTCCAGTCCGTCAATGTGAACAGTGCTTGTGTCCACCGCTGTGATCAGCACTTTCTAACGCCCGATCACCTTGGACAAATGGATGGAAGGGGGGAGGCAGGGGTTGGACAGTGGTCAAACCTTTCTCGTCAAATGATTACTTGTTCTTGCGAAAACTTGCACAATAAGCACGATCTCAACTTTTTGTCATCCTAAAGACTCCTGATATGCAGGTTTCTGATATTTACGGGACTAAAGCACTCTCAAATCAATTGTCATGTTTTCCGTTATAAACTGCGCAAACCCCTTCAACTATTTATCCCTTGTGGATGGTGCGAGCTTGAGGCATTGTGAAGCAGGTTGGAAACCGCACAATAGGATTCCTCCAAGCAAAGAATCATTACTAGCTAAAAAAATGGGGAAGGAGGCTGTAACTGCCGAGCAACCCATCGCGAAAACAAGTTACCGGCCGACGTTGAAGACTTCATACAGACGCATTCCCTTCATTTTAACTTTTTAACAACCCACTTATTGTAAACGGTGGCCGAAACTTGGAAATGTCCTGTGCATCTACAGTACCTTAGGTAATTCACTAGTATAGGTTTTTAGCAGCCATACCTCTGTAGCCTTCAAAACTTAACTCACCAGTTGTTAGCTAACTCATCCACTGCTATTTGTGATGGATGAAGCCTACTGGAACAATCGTTGGGGCGTTTCACAGTGGCTAAGGTGAACTTTGTTCCCTCGCCCGTCTAAATCGCCTGATTGGTAGACTACGTGTCGCAGCGATTGAATTGCAGCACTGTGATTGGCCAGATGGGACAAAAGATTGAAGCGAGTCTCGCTGACTTCTTCAAGGTATTTAAGACGGCGCTTCCGGAAGACACTTCCGACACTAACAAAAGAAGCACCACAATATCCATGACCTCTGTTGAAGTCGCGATAAAGCTCACAAATGCAGAACACCTGGAGGAACGCCTCAAGAATGGACAGGCGCGTGGGAGGTCAAAGCCCACCGCGGATGGAATCCAACATCACCAGAAATGAAAGTGGCATCTACGCACTGTGGTGAAATGCAAAGCTCGAAGACTTCAAGAACACTCCGGCAGGAATTCAAGGAACCGATCGGTTCAAAATTCATACATAAAACAGATCGATGTTGATAAAAATGAATAAATACGGAAATCTTATAGTTTAGCACAGAGAAAAGTGGAGGGGGAGGAAACAGGTTCAAGTATTTCCACGTGGCACGAAACTGATATCAAAACCTCATTGAACTGCATCACCGAGGCTCATCCAGCTGAAGTGGAAAAAAAAGATGTAGTAAGCAAGATCAAGACGTCATATTTAGCCCGACATCCGACTAGCGCTTGAATCACCTGAACTACCCTTCAGTTAACTTAAAATCATGTGGACCCCGCGTCACACACATGTAACGACGCACTGAGCCCTGGGAAAAAAGTTTCGGACTCCTGAAAAGACACTAAGCCCTCTTCGCCATGTTAAAAGAAGCAGTGCAACTGAATGCTGAAAAAGCCACTTCTTCGTTGAAGATCCACCAAGTCAATCAGACTTCAAGACGGGGAATTGGAATTGTTTTAGCCTATCCACCATATCTTTTGAACATCTGCGACATGAGACGTCTGTGCCAAATGGATGCAATGGAGGATGTCTAGACGTTCTCCCAATGGAAGTCTTTTCGCTCTTTTGAATGGTATCCACAGGCAGTTACTTAAAAGCTTTTATCTTGATCAAGAGACTCCCACTATGGTTCCGGAAGACTCATTGCCTGAAGTGAAGTCCTCGCCGCCTCAGCAACTCCCCATGCAGAAAAACAAATCAATAACTGGAGAGGGAGGGTTGAACTCAACAAATCAATACACAATAGGTGGAGGTGCACCCTCTTGCCTGCCGATCAGCTGTCGCTATTGTGACTTTGGCAACAGCAACCCCGAGGTTGATTAGCTGGGGTCAAAAAGGGGGAAGCATCGCCCACAATGGAGCTGCTGATGAGTGATAACCTCCACGATGACGCACACAACAATCCTGAAAGCGGTAACTCCTACATTGACTGGTCGACAAAAAAAAAGAAAAAAAGACAAATTCATTTAAGGAACTCACCACTTTAGCACGCCGCTTTTGGCATAGAAGGAGTAGTCGAGCCGATTTTGGTATTCGGATGTAGTGCCGAAGCAAAACTTCCACTTGCCGTAGCCGTCGAAACCACACAAGTGATTTGCGCAGACGCCCCAAAGGCACGAAAAAATATTTGTGAGCTGGAGTCAAGCGAGGAATACAATCAATCAACGGAGCACACACCCTCTTGTGACTTTTAAACAGCACAGATAACCACTCAAATCAATACCGTGATCAAATATCAAGCGCCCTTTCCCACGAATTGATCGATAGAGTGTTGGGAGGGGAGGATAACAACAAGTGACGGAGACGAGTCCACGGCGCCTCAGTTGAAGTGAAGGTCGCGGCTTTGGAAGCATGCGTTGTGTGTGAAGGTTAGCTAAAGAGCAGTGGGAAGAAGGACACGTAACAAGTTGGGAAGGTGGAAGAGGGGAGGAGAGCAGGGCAATGTAACGGCATGTCAACACAGCTAATGGACAGCGCTTTGGACGTGCCCTCTCGACAGGGTACACGCGAGAGGAGCACCAAATAGACTTGCTCAAATATGAACAAAGTAGTCCACCCATTCTATAGCAAGACACTTGGCTGTTTACTTTAATCCAGATGCCCACATTACGAATAAAAAAGGACTTCAATGAGATGAAATAAAAGGACATCCAGGTCCGACCAATAAGTCATAGAGGTCTCACCGGCTCAAAAAAAAAAAAACACATGCTATCTCAATAAAAAGGAAGCGAAAAAAGGTATTAGATGGGACGCACCACATGACTTTAACTTTGACTGATCGATTTCGCGTGTTTCCTGGCCGTCCTCAACACTGGACTGGACATGCTGTTGAGACGACTCGCCACTCCTTGAAGACTGCGAAAACTCAGTAAAGATGAGGTAATCACCACCAGCAGCGTTGGCGTAACTGTGTTGGATGTTGGTTGGTAGTGTCGCGTCACGACGGTAAATCAATGCAGCGATAGCCTGCCGTTTTTGTCGTCGAAGCCGCCTCGAGTACCAACACCAGAACGTCAGCGTTGCCAGGAGTAGAATAGCAAAGTAACAGACTACTATGATGCATATTCGGAAAACTGAAAGAGGAGGTAAGATGAGGTCATGCAAAGGAGATGTCAAGTAATGACTCCACAACATTTGTCGCCTCAATGTCTTATACGGACAAACGGCCGACGAGTGCGGGAACCAAACATATCACCCGTCATCCCTTGACCATGCATGCAATGCATGATGCCGCGCCTCTAACACACGTTCCCCTCCGCCGCCGAAACACAGCGACCTGGTTCTGTGGATTTTCACAATACGTCAATCGCCAAATCGACACCTACTTGCCACAGACACCAAGAGGATCAACATCCTGAAAGAAATACTAGACATCGCTTTAGTGCCCCCTTCGTCTGACTGGAGGGTATGCAGACGACAGCAGTGGGGCATATCGACCCACTATGACCCTAACTCTGATTAACGGCGGCATGTATAAACGAAAAGTGCACCCGAAGCCCATCCAAACCCATGTACATGAACAAAAAAAAGTACATTTATTCCAGGTGCAGACTCAACCCTCCCAATCCACCCACTTACCAAAAGCACAACCACCGGTGTGTGTCGAACACTCCAAAATAGGCAGGCGACGGTAGTCGTACTTCTCAAGGTATCGGCAAACTACGAACTGGTCCTCTCCATTGATTCGTCTGATCGAAGCGTTCGCAAGGAATACGTCCATGTAATTACTAACCTGTGTCGAAAAATCGAGTTATGAACCAGCCTCTCAGGAAGAAAAAGGGGACGGGACAGGTCAAACAAACTAACAGTAAAGTTAACTGGTGAAAGTTGGTCGCTAGAAAGGTCAGCCCAGGAGCCATTACAACGTTCCAAGTCAGAGGAGTGGGAGGTAATGTAGAGTTCTACGGGCTCAAACGGGGCTGTACATGTGACGTTCACGATAAAATCGCACTCAATAGATGATATGGTGACATTGGGCGGTTCCATGTATGATGCAATTTCACGCATAAGCAGAACTTCGGAGTCGTCCGCACCTTCTTCGAACGATAGCTCGTCTTCGTTAGTTTCACCATCTGAAGGCAATAGTCTAAAAGAAAAACCTTGATTCTGATACCGGAAGGGTTTGATTACCTGTAAGTGTTTCCCGGTTGTAGAAAGAGTTGGCGGAAGCTTCGGCTCTCCTCGACAGCTTGCCAGTGCACGTGACAGGTGATGGCCTTTTGAGGATGCCTTGTCAAAGCCAAAGCAAATCGATAGCAAAATAAATCCTTGAAGAACGAGTAGTCATGAGAGCAGGGAAAGGAGAGATTGTAAGTGGGGAACTGAACAAAAATAAAGAATAACGAAGCATGAATTAGCAGTTTTAGTTTCTTATGTATAAACAACAGGATAAAGCATTCACATCTAAAAGAATTTCGTGCTCTGCATCTGCAGTATCGGGAAGGCCATAGGTCCACTTAACTCTGAGATCAATTAAATTTTTTGACGAAGCAAGAAGACATTCCAGTTCAGTGGCAGGTTCTTGGAATGAGTACAAACCCGTTGGATTGGAATTGTAAATCCAAAAAATACCACCTTAAAATCAATCAAAGCAAAATAAATTACTCAATGGCGATTTTGCGTGGAAGGGAGTCGCTTCGAGAAGGTGGGCGCAGACTGGCACTGAGCAGACTATATTGGAACAACATTGATAAATTCCGGTTTCAGCCATGGCTCCACCTCTAACTTGAAGAGTTCCATTCAAAAAAACCACAAATCGATTACTAAATCTATATAGAATTTGCATTAAACGTACTCGTCGGGTCTGATTGGAGAACCGTGGTGCATCCATGTGCCAGAAACCAAGCTTCCACTCTGGCATAGAGGGCGTATAAAAAAACTCTCGCGGGGTTTAAAAAAAACATTGGTGCATTTAGCGCCACATAAGGTTACTAGAATGGTGCACATAAGGTGCAAAGCAAGTAGCATGTAGGAACCACACTTCTCGAACTACTCCCGTGCAAACGACTACCCAGGCGATTCGAACGTGCTCCAAAGTCACTGACATCAGACTTTGATACAGTCAAACGACTGCTTTGCCAATACAAAGTTTGACTTTCTTGTAACACTTAAGGCAAAAACTTATAATTGACTTTGACCTAGAAGAAAACCTCAGCTATGCATGGAACACTGAAGTATTCGTATACTCAGCAAACGAAAATTCTTCTGAAATCATTAAAAACTTCTTAGTCGGAAATTAATCACACAGCCAATAGCCCCCAGACCCCCCCACCTAGACTGCCAAAACCACTCGCGACACCTCGCACCAGGCCCCACCATCAAGCCTGGAACACAAGACACCAAAATACCAGTCTTTTTCAACTCCTGAGAATAATTAATAGATACAATGTCAAATGATCTCCTGACGCTGTACAGTGGAAAAACCGCCACGACCACTCGCAGGTTTCAATGCCGCATCGGAGAACGCTATTTTCGCCGATCCCGGCAGCACACGGCACACGTCCTCCTCCCTGATAGCCTGAATCAGCTGCTTCTCCAAAGCACTCGCCTCTTTGTCCATGGTGAAGTGACGGATTGCCATCCTCGTAACTACGTGAAGGGGAAAAAAAAGAATATCAGGAGAAACTCGGCGATTCACTCACTCTCGCCTTTCTTCTGGACACCCGGAAGCAGTTTTGCCTTGTACTTGAATTTTTGCAGAGCGCTGAATGGTGCACAGAAGGGCAGAGCAAAAAGAAGGCTATCCTCCACCACCGGTTGTCCCGTCAACGTTTCCAACATTGAAACTTCCCCTAGTGTAGTAGCAGGATCGTCCTTTAAATCGCCTTCCTCCAATTCTGGAACTGGCACAGTCGCCTCCTCCCTCTCGTCTGCTACCTCTGAATTTTCTTTCGCTTCATCGTCCTGAACCTGTGGAAGTGAATATTCTTCCTGCCCGTCTTCTGCTTCCACATCCTTCACCTCCTCCTCCTCCTCCTCCTCCTCCTCCTCCTCCTCCTCCTCCTCCTCCTCGGGTTGAGAAGCCTTGCCGATGGAATGAACTGCGCTCAACTTCCCACTCGCGCCTTGAAGGATTCGTTGTCGCATCTGACGCTCCTCATCATCTTGATCGGCGTACTTTTGTCGAATACGCTTCATTTTTGCCTTCTGACCGCGTTTGAGTGGATTTGGGCCGGTAGATTTGGCCTTTGGCTGAGGTCGACTTGGAGGCGTCTCTTTCACAGGAGGATTCGCCTTTTTGCGTTGTTGGGCTGCCTGTGATTGAGGCTTTTTAATTCTACAAGTAAATAACAGAATGCAATGACTGTTCAAGGCAAAGCGGAATTTGATCATAAAGGTATTCAACAAGAGAAGGTGGCTCGGCGGAAAGCACAGGAAACACACATATCGGCCAGTCCAACAATACCACAGACGTTTTAGACAAGATGACAGGCAATAGTGGACAAGTGGTGATGGCCAAGGCTTCTTGTCATGAAAAGCTTGAAGCTTGGAACCAGTGAATATCCACAAAAAGATTTCGAGCACCGACCGATGAAAATCACAGCTGTGGTGGATCCATTTGAGGTCCAGGAAACAGCAGTCAAGAAGAACTGAAGTTTTCCTATCCGTACCATTACACTGAATAAGAACCTAGATTCCTAAAAGAGCACCCTAGAGGTCAGCATTTCGGTGCCTTGGACACAGTAAAGCCGGATATCCCAGGACGATTTAGTAGTAACGGCAAGACCCTCCAAGTTAGGTGTCGACTAAGCACATAGAGGAGAGGATGTTGGTAGCGACTCAAGTCAGATGCGGCCCTATGGGGCTTCTCAAAGGGCGAAACACTCACCGATTGATGTTCAGATTGAGTGTCACGTTGTCAAAGGCTTTGGCGACATCACTCTCCTCTGCTCCGTCTTCTTCTATGCTGTCGCATGTCTGCGGTGTAATGTCATACCGCTTCAGAATAGCTTTAGTTTCTGCTACGGACTCCAAATCTATGCAACGTTCACCAATATGTCGTTCCACAGAGTCCTCGCCGAGCTGAAGATCATTAAAAGGAATAATTGCGATTTGTTGACCAGATTCAGACAGTGAACAGGTTAAGGCCATTGACAAGTTCAAGGCCAGGTCAGGCAGGCATGGGGCTTGAGTCAGGTGGAAATAGGAGATAATTAACTACAACTTCCACAGGGTAGCAATCAAGGCTGGAGGAAATGCATGTGCTACTTAATTCCAAAGTCAACTGTGAATTACCTTGAACAAAATCCCAATGCCATAGGTGAGGAGGCATTGGGGCAGCACATTCTTCCTGCCTCGAATCACAAACGATCCCGTCGGCAAATACTCTCCAGACGGTGCAGTTTTCGAAACCTGATCATACCGCACCCACCAGGCATTTGTTATGACCTTGGCAGACCACGCGTTGCTCAGAGCAACTGCCATATGACCCGCCTCGAACAGGGTCCGCATTGGTGGTTGGGGGATAGTGGTTGTGCTGTCCTCTGAGCCTACAACTAATTACGTGATTATGGAGTCCTGCGGTCCGGAGGGAGGAGGGGGAGGGAGAGAGGCAAGCGAGCATTATACGGGGAAGGATGTTCAATTTAAACGGTGGCACTATACGGAGTCTTACTAGTAGGCGCATGAAACATGAGCAGGTTTATTGAACAGGAAAGCCTAAAGCTCCTGGCGATTTACTTGCCCAGAATGCTTCAAGAAGAGAAAAGTACGGTGACAGAACGCTCTGACAGGTGACATTAGGAGGGAATGCATCAAAGATAGCCGAATGCTTGTCCAAACTGCCCAGTTTCCAAACCGAGTGAATGTGAAGTCAAAGAGTGGAACACAAAGCGGTCTCCACACGTCAGATGGCCCCGGATGCTTCAGGCCAGCTGGAAACCTCCTCAGTACCAAAGCCCCATCACAAAATTCGATAGCCTACATAAAATCTGCCCTTCATGTGCTTTATTATTAACTCATTGGTTCCAGTATGACTTGAACTTGCCGCTTACCTTCAGCCGACTTCTCGCAGGCCTGAAGTGCTCGTGCCTTGACAATAACACTGCTAGCGCCATGGACGTCTGCGTGAACATAGATATCGTGTTGACGGAAGTAGCGTTTAAAAAGAGTCTCATTTTGGATATCATCTCGACCGGCTAGCACGAGGTAGTTGTCCGAGCTAATGAACCAGTGGAATTTCTCGAACCTACAAGAGTTGCAGCGAAGAAAGAGAAGTGAGTGGGAAGTAGAGATGGTGAAAGTGAAGCGACGGGTTGGAGTGAGGTCACAGCTAAATTTTGCTCAGATCTTTCACGTGACTGATCTGTCAGTGCCTGAACCGGTGTACCCGTCCAAATCCATTCTTTCCTATGTAAATATGTTCATGTATGTCAAACCATCTAAGGAACCCAGATCGTGTTCCGTGTAGCTCAATGTAATGCCGGTTAAATTGACCTGACTGCCTTATGAAGAAAGAGTAGTATCGTGCGGTGGCAGAATCATACCTATACTTCACAGCGTACGATCGTCGTTGCAATTGTTATAAGAACTACTAAGTTGCTATTGGGCACTTTCTAACAATCAGTGCCTCCTCACTCTTCGTGATCGTGGATGTTGCAAACTTGGGGACCTGGAGTCACAACGGCACAAGCACGAGATGAGAGGACTCCCCCTCCCCTTACTCCACCTCATGGAAACCACCGCATGAATGAATACTATACCTTCCTCTTCAGTGCAATCTGCAGTGACGTTCGAAAGCCAACTGACAAGTAAGCAATGACACGACAAAGTCCCAACCCTTCATAGTTACCGCCGGCCAGGTAAGCACTCCAAGGCCGGAATGAATGAGTGATCTAACTGCAAGAGTTAAAAACAATTAATTATTCTTTCAGAAAAGTGGATAAGAGGGGACTCCAAACTCACCAAAATGGTTTTCGAGTTTTTGCCAACCTCGGTGCTTCACGAACCCCCTTCCGCGTCTTCTCAGCCTTCTTAGACGCCGCCTTCAGCGCCTGAAAGACTCAGCATTAAGAATAGCAGGGCTAACACAGAAAAGTGGAAGGTGGGGCAAGCGAAACTTACAATTGCAGTGCCCGCAATTGTCTTGCGTTCCTTAGCCTCGGCCTGTCTTCGATGTGTGTAATATCTAAAAGGAGCAGCAAGATAACCGTCCATCCAGTTGTATTTGAAAAGTTCAATTAGGGGAAGCTCGCTCACTTTTTGGCGTTTTGAAAGGCTGTGGAGTCAAGATCCACCAGAACATCCTGTGTAGTCGCTTCCATATCGCCGTCGTCTGCATAGCGATTACTTAGTCGCAATACCGCCTGATTTGAAGCTAGCTGTAGCCGGACAATGCAATTGGCCACAGGATCATCCCCCCGTTCTTTCTGTTTTTCCAGCACCTCTTCCAACACCCTCCAACTTGTCTGATTGGCTATCGCCGAGTTAAGCGTCATTATCACCTTGTCAACTAGATCCATATTCAATTCCAGCAGTTGTGCCTTCTGATAATCCGAGATCTGCTCCTCCCTCAAGGCTTCAATCCTCTGTTCCTGATCTCTTTTGATGTTCTCCAACTTCTTGTTCGCACTCTTCGCCTGGAAGAAGGAAAGAATAAGAGAACTGTTTGATGCTCACGTTTTGGATGCTCTGGATCTCGTTTCGTTGAATCTCCAAGCTTGAGTAGAACTCATCCACAGCTTTATTGAAGGATGCAAATTCGATACCAGGTTTAGAAGACAGATGTGCAAAGCGGAGAGGGTAATAGGAATCATATCTAATATTTATCAAATTCATGAGCCACGTCAAAACTACTTGTTCAACTTCCCAGGTTCTGTAGCGCTCGGCACGCCCAATATGACTGCAGGTTTTGAAATCGCGCCATCATCTGTGATGACTTTCTTCTCGGAGATTTGAAGAAGGACTTCGCGAAGAGCTCTAGCGATTTTCGTGCTATAATCTAAACGACAAGCGTTAGAATCGGAGGGAACTTGAAGGTCCATCTCAGGATTTCCAACCGCCTTTCGGCGTTTAACATTTGCTAGACCAGCAAGGAAGCAGCAGTGTTCGATGAGACTCGTACCATACGCTAAAAGAGTGAGTTACTTCCAAGAAATGGAGCTTACAGAAAACGTTGCTCAGCACTGAGACCACAGGAGGGTGTTCTGTGCCTTCAGCCAGTGGGCCAATGTTCCAGGGCCCAGAAGCATCAACGAGAAGGTCAGCAATAGTTTGGACGAGATTATCAAAGCTTGAGGAATCTCGTAAATCAACCAGACACGCAGGAATGGGTCTAGCTAACTCGATGGGGAATCGCTCACGAGTAGCGTATCTTACGTCCTGATCAACGTCTGTCCGTGGGCGAAGTAGGTGCAGAATGGTGTAATTAGCATCAGTTAGAAAAATATTCCCCTGGACAGCACATCAACATTGGGAACATAAAATTACTTTGCCGTAAAGTTCAACTATAAGATGGAAGGCGTACTGTTCAAAGCCAAACGTGATGTCCACCAAACGATCAATCCCCAGTTGTTGTATGTCAGAAACCTTTTTGTTCTTGATATGCTTACGAAGCTAAGGAAATAGATCAAGAAATAAATACAAACCTTCATAGCGAAAGCTTGAGGCATCGTGTTTTTAGGCCAAGAAAAGGATGTCAAATTCATTCTGACACCAGATTCGATAAACAGTACCGATTTTTCTTCCGACAAAGAGCTAATTATGAAAGGTAAAGTGATCGAAACTAAAAGAAGTACCTGGACAATTTTAGTAAATATATTTTACTACTGACGTCATAGACATTGACCAAACGGTAGCCAATGATGCTGGAAAATATTGCTTCAAGAATCTCCGCGGTACCTGTTTTTTAATTCTGATACAATCGCAATGACATCAAAAGTTTCGAAACGAGCCTTCATCCTAAGGACTAACTCATTTGGGAAGCCTTGCACGTTAAAAACTCCACACCTCAGAACAGCGAATAAAACAAACAGAAGTAAAGGTGGGAAGCTGAAAACCCTATGTGACTAAGGTAAAAATTGTTCCTAGTTAAAAGACTATAAGTTGCGATTGATTATACCATGTCAATAAAAACCTTTCATTACAAATTGTAAATACGTATATAGAATAAGACGGTGCCTTAGTCGTAAACCGTTTTTTCGAGAACCACCACTGTAATACTTTTGTTTGCTCGAACTACCGGTTTAGGTCACTTGGGTGGCCATCTTGTTCTAGCCGGTTGGTCGGCCTCCGGGCCGTGCCAACAGCCCCCAAGTCCTCTGTTCCCGGAATATGTATATTCTGCCTTAGTACTGCGCCTTCTTTTACCTTAAGGGGAGCCTCGGGACGCTGCATTGGTGGCAGCGGAAAGCGGACCTGACTTTGATGGATTTTATCCTGCTCCATGCCGTTTCTGGCAAACGTCGGCGTTGTGAAAGAAGTACATGTGCTACGGAGGGGAGAACCTTTGGTATCTCGTAACAGAAGGGTTGAGATCGACGTTCATCTTCGACATCTCCCTCGCCCTCGTGTTCGATAGGGAAGCTATTAACAACTGAAGCGACACTAGCCGTGGACTCCAAGCCCAAAGGAGGGCCAAGAAGCGCGCATTTGCTGCATTGAGTGCTACGTGGAATTGATGGCACTACAGGAACACATGCGTTCGAACCTCGACGACTGGGACGGTTAGCTCGTGGGTGCTTCTCGCAGCACTGATTATGTTGTGATGGCTGACACGGGAGGCGGACGAAGGGGAGCGTCGGGGACGACGCTCGAAAGAAGAGAGGGGCTGTGTAATACTTTTGTTTGCTCGAACTACCGGTTTAGGTCACTTGGATGGCCATCTTGTGCTAGCCGGTTGGTCGGCCTCCGGACCGTGCCAACAGCCCCCAAGCCCTCTGTTCCCGGAATATATATATTCTGCCCTAGTACTGCGCCTTCTTTTACCTTAAGGGGAGCCTCGGGACGCTACAACCACCGCGTGATTATTTTGTGCTAAAACTACATTTCAGGTCCCTTTACTGTAGCGTCCCGAGACTCCCTTTAAGGTAAAAGAAGGCATAATACTGGGGGAGAACATATATTCTGGAAACAGAGGGCTTGGGGACTGTTGGCACGGCCCAAAGGCCGGCCAACCGGCTGGTACAATAGGGCCACCCAAGTGACCGAAACCGGCAGTTCGAACAAACCAAATATTGTATAGTTCCTCTCTTCTTTTTAGCGTCGTCGCCGACGCACCCCTTGGTCAGACTCCCGTGTCAGCCACCACAACGTTATCAGTGCTGCGAGAAGCGCCCACGAGCTAACCGTCCCAGTCGTCGAGATTCAAACGCATGTGTTCCTGTAGCAAATGCTCGCTTCTTGGCTCTCCTCTTTCACGACAACGCGGTCCAATGGAAGATGGAGGTACGAATCCAAGTTTTCGAAATGTGTCGAGACACACACAACACATATTGCGATTCCAGGCTTAATTGATACCGTAGAAGAAACGCAAGTGCATCGTAGAAACCTGAGCAAATGTGGCGGTCGGGTCTCGTAGGAACAAAAGGCATGAGATCCAAGCGTGCAAAGCATGAAACGATGCTATCCAATGGCATTCTGCACATTCTACATCTGAGAACAGGAGAGAGAGTTTATGGAGGATGGTTGACCACAACGTCGCAGGTCTCTCTTGGCAGTTCCACTGGACTTGGAGTTCACGGCTAGTGTCGCTTCTGTTGTCAATAGCTTCCCTGTCGAACACAAGGGCGAGGGAGGTGCCGAAGATGAACGTCGATCTCAACCCTTCTGTTATGGGATGTGAGGGATTCTCCCATTCGTCGCACATGCACTTCTTTCACGCAGCCAAAGTTTGCCAGAAGCGGCATGGATCAGGATAAAATCCATCAAAGTCGGGTCCGCTTTCCGCTGTCACCAATGTAGCGTCCCGTGACACCCTTTAAAGTTAAAGCAGGTATAGTACTGGGGCAGAATATATATTCTGGAAACAGAGGGCTTGGGGGCTGTTGGCTCAGCCCAAAGGCCGACCAACCGGCTCAGTACAATATGGCCACCCAAGTGACCAAAACCGGCAGTTCGAACAAACAAAGTATTAAATTTACAGCAAAGCTTTCCTAACGCAAAACATTCCCTCCTCTCCTAGGGGAAACTGGGTGTAATACTTGTCCTTTGAATGTACCCTGTAGGCGAGAGGCGGGGAGACGATTCTAATCTGGTCGTGGACGAACGCAGCGCCTCTCCAAAATTCGAGACACCGTCGTAACCACTTCTGCCTCCCTACCATGTGTCTTGCCTGTACTTGTAATAAAAATGTCAAAATCCATCCAAACTTCTCATAGCCGGGGTGGTGGCAGGGAAGAGGAGAGGGAAGAATCATCTTTACTGGCCGATGCAACGGCTATTCCGGCAATTGAATTTCGGTAATTCGTATCTCATGGCAGGCAGGCTTTGTGAGGGAACGCATAAGCCGCAACGTTTCTAGTTCAATCTCCCAAGGTACCACTCAACTGAGTCCGCCAACTGAATTTTGACGAGTTATGCTTTTTGAAACAAATGCAAACAGAAGCAATGCAAAGTATGTTCCGTCGTAACCGTTGCATGACTGCCTTGCAGGCCGAGTTCTGCCATCATGCTTAAAAGATATCACTTGGGATGACACCCAATCGGAAAACTAAGCAACGTTAAGCAGCCTTTCCCTACTTAATTGGTTTGCAGATTCTGCAATGTGTCTGTAAGTGACAGGCGATGTGCGTTTCCTTCTTACCCAAACAACATAATGGCATTTCATCTCATTGGAAGCTCTGTAGCAGCACCGAAACGCGCCGCAAGTAGCGGGAATTCCTTACAGACTCAAACTGACGACCAAAGAGCCATGATTGCTAGTCTAAAATTGCTATTCCTCAAGCTTGAGATGAGAGATGGTAAGAGGAATTTGGAATGGGTACAAAATTGCCAACAACTGTCCTGTCGTACGTCTCACAGGTCTAAGATCCGCAGCGCGTTAAAGGAGTTTACTGAAATGATGAGAAACGGAGGGTTGACTCCCATCTACCGGAGGCAAGACGCCAGTCGCCCTGCCTTCAGTACCAACCTGCTCTAAGAGACAGAAGTCCACGCGAACTACGACAATCGAGATCCCGGAAAAGTCCTCAGAGAAGCAGAAATTGCAAGGAAAAGGCCCCGCTTTCACTTGAACCGTAGTAGATGTGATGGCTGCCGTCGCGTGCTTCAATGTTCTGACAACATAATGCCACCAACCTTGTAACTTATTTTCACTGCATTGAACTAGTTTCAAACTTGAGCCCCTAGAGTCCCATAGTCGTGTAACTCGAGTGACATCACATCTGGATGGCGTCCCTCCAATAAAATCTGACTTTGCCAATCCCAGCAATCACATGTAACATTTCAAAATACCGCATCAAGCCGACCAAATGCAAATCAGTTAACCACACAGCGAAAAGTATGACGCAAATTGATTAATCCGTCGTACAATGGAAAAGAGGACGCCTAACATTGCCATTGCATAACTAAACCCACATGGACGTGCCTCCGTATCCCGCCATCGAGAGCGCATTTAAAAGCCATATCCAAAACCTTTAGTTAGACCAAATGGGACCCCGGTTCGCACACTAGAAAAGTGGGTACCAAGTCCTATTTATCCACGGGGTATGATATCCTTCTACAGCTAATAATGTTTTTAGTTAAAGGAGAAAGACCGATTTGAACGAGATAGGCAGCTACCATGAGAACGTCAGGTGATTAACTATACGTTTAGGTTGTAAATTAGGCTGACAATAAAAAGAACACTTAAAACACGAAAACGTAACCGAAAACCGTTCATCAAATTGGACTACGACGCATCAGAACTTCAGCCCCAGCACGCGAAAATAAGAAGGCAATGATAAGGTCACACATCCATAGACTACACTAACAGATTTTTTGAACGTAGGATGTACCAGGAAAAGCATACGAGGGATGGAGGTAAAGAGTGGTTCACACATCCATGGCAATCTACGAGTCAGTACTGTGAGCGTGTTGCAAGAGGTAATTCGCAAGTGCCTCAATTGGATTTGGTGGTCTTAATGAGGAAAGATAATTAAAGGTGGAACTCACCTTTCTTTTGCGATAACAGTTAATGCTTGCATCAGGACGGGGACCACTGTGCGATCCAAATATGGGCGTGTATCAAGGTATCGCAAATCATCTCTTGATAACTCATCACGCTTTTCACACTGGCTTCCAGGCATGTCTGGAGTAAGAATGGTCAGCAGGCACCAGAAGTTATGCAACCAGCAATCTTCACGACAAACTAGCAGATTGTGCTTCCCGCTACAGCTCTTAGTTAATTATATCCACAAAATTCCAAATTGTTTTATAAATGTAATGCGCTATAAAACATGTAAATTGCTGATCTAATTACAAAAAAATTTTAAATATTTCTTGGTTTGTGTTTTACTTGTCCGTTTTAGTTAATCTGCGCCAATTTAGCCTAATGGAGGCGCATTAGAACCTCGGTAGAAGTTCGGGTCTGGCCGGTTGGGTGCTTGACAAGCTGGGTAGCTAGTCTGTTGTGAATCTGACTATGGAACTTAAGAAGGAACCGGCGAAATACGAAGCGGGTAGAGTTTGGAGCGCTTTAATGTTTTTAGGCGAGAAAGTGCTCTGTTTCCATGGCCCACTGCTATATCAAGCCAAGGTAACGTATGATCCTTCAATATCGTCGGCCTCATTTTTTATGTAATCTTTTCCTGAGTTCAAGCAATTTTTGTTACCCAGATTTTGGATGTGAAGGTGGAGGGAGAAGGGTATCAATATTTCGTTCATTATCAAGGTTGGAACAAAAAGTATTTGAAACAGAGTCAGTTCTATCGCTAATTTAGTTGGGATGAGTGGGTAAAGGAGGAACGCATGTTTAAGTACGATGCAGAGGGGTTGAGGATGCAGAAAGATGTCGAGAAGTTGGCGTAAGTTAATCGGTTTGCAAAATTATTGGCTTTAACTGTGTAGAATGTCGGGGAAAAAGTTGAAGGTTCTGCGAAAGTCGGATCTAAAAAAACAGCCCTATCCTCCTCCTGAGGTCATTGAACATATTGGAATAACCATGGAAGCAGCTAGTGGTGAGTTACATCTGGGTAAATCGTCTTTCGTTTGTTTCCATGGTCGCAGTGTTTCTGCGTTTATATAAACATCTGCCTTCCTTTGTCTCGTTAGTTACATAGTATCGGTGGGTTTTTATGGAGAATAGGCATTGAGTTAATTGGTTATAGCATTGAACATATACTAGGTTTGTCATGTAGAAATTGGAACTCTATGTTTTCCCACTTCTGAATTTTCGGAATGCTGGCTTATCGGCCAACACGACAGAAGGTCCCGAGAGTCCTAAGATCGAAGAGCCCGAGCCCCTCGACACCTCAGATTCTGATGTCCAGGCTCCCGCAGCTCCCGTTAAGACAGAAGGGGAATTAGTCCCACTTTTGCCTCCACCGAAAGCTCCACCGAATGCTGGATGCGGTGGCAGTCGCAAACGTCGAGCTCGTTCGATCGCCAGCATCACTGGCGAGACTGTGAGACTCCCATCTAATTCGCTATAGGTGGTCTGTTCCATGTAACAGCAGGATCATCTTTTTCTACAGGAGGAAGGTTTCCTGAAACGGACACGAATTAAAGTCGAACTGACGGACACGCTTAAAGCCTGGCTCGTTGATGACTGGGATCTTACTACCAAACAATCTCGGGTAATTTCTGCACTTGACATTAACGTTTATTGACCTCGGAGTTTAAATTCGTCAATGTGGTTTCTTGTTCTTGAACCATCATAGATTTACGCTCTTGAGCTTGCTTAATTTTCTGCTCTTATCTAGCTTGTTAGTCTACCTGCACGTAAATCGATAGCTCACGTATTTGATGAGTACCTAGAACAGGGTAAGTCACAACACTGCACCACCAACGCCACCCAATCTCCCTTCACCGTAACGCAAGAGTTCCGCCGTGAATTCGTCAACGGCTTGAGGGTGAACTTCAATTTTATTTTGGGCTCTCAACTTCTGTACAAATTTGAGCGGCCACAATATGCTGAGCTGTTGAAATCGCATGCAAGTCTGGAAATGGTCGATCTGTATGGCCCGATGCACCTACTTCGGCTGCTAGGTAATTACTACTTAAATAGTATTGAAGTAGGGTGAATTTTGCAACTAATGGGATGTGTTTTCGCGCCTGTCGTCTTGCAGTCCGTCTGAGAGATCTAATCACATTTGTCAAGACTGATCCGACCAGTGTGGGCCTCTTGGAAGCATTAATTGCCGATTTCGTTGCGTAAGTTAATGAGGAATGAAATAAAGAATAGGGTTCGATTATCTTTACCGTTTTTCTGTCTCCGCAGATATCTGGACAGGAATAACGAGGAGTACTTTAAGTTGGAGGACTATATCAGCGCGACGCCAGATTATTTGCGTGCAGCTATGTGCTGAAGCAATGCGAATTTTGTATTATAATGAGTTATTTAATATATATGTACCTTTTATCGCCTTTTATACCCAGATTATTTTTAGTGAGATGGTGTGGGTTGGTACATACTACTAGCTTTTCATCAGCCGTATGCGTTTAAACGTTGAGGTGGCGTCGATGTTATCATGTTGGCTTTACTGGCTGAGGTTCTAGGTTGTAGGAAAACGAGAGGTGGTCTTGCATTAGTGACATGAGTTGCGATCTGATGCATTCTTTACACAATCGAGGAACTTGGGTGAGAACATTGGAACAGTGGGAGCTGGCGGTGTACCTATTTACCGTCGCAGGTATCCGGTCTCTGTACACGATCTCTAGGTGCCCTAGCATGACTTTGGAGGTGACGTAGCGGATCAGCCCGATCTAGCTGGGCCGCCTGGGTGTCACCCTACAGCGTCATGGGCGAAGGGCGTCTGCTTCAGGGAGAAGGCAGCAAACACTGCATCGGCCTTGAAAGCGAAGCATGGGGAAGCGCTTACCTTCACCTGAAAAACTCGGTGGAATATACAGCCATCTTGGTTATGTCCCATCTGTAATTTATTCCTGAGCCGTATTCATTCTGCTCTATAGAACTCGCAGAAATTTCGTTCTCTCACAAACACTTGTGGAGAACATGACATCCAAATCTTCACCTCATTGACGAATTGTCTCAAACAATTTTCTCCCCAAATTAACTATAAAAGGCAATTTAGGCTTTCTAGATGGAGCAAAAAAAACAAACTCGCAAATGAAGAGATCTGTTTTTCTCCTGACTTCCTCAATTTCAAGACCCTTTTTCCCCTCTCGAAAAGGTAGTTGGGGGCGTGAATCCTCAAAAATTCCGCCATCCAAATCGTCGTCTCTTGTGAAATGCGTTAGCGATAAATCGATGTTTCAATATTTTTCGATCTGTGGAGATTCAAATCCACACGCACAATCCACAAACACTCGCCCGCGCAAAAAGACACACCTCTGCGGAGGTGCCACAACTGCCGCCAGCATCCACGACCTGGGCTCACGGATAGCTTGACAGTGACGAGTGTAAATGCCCGCTTGCAGCCCTTCTAGTCCAAAATCAAGCCTACCAGTCTTCGTTGGAGTTCATTGAACCGTTGAGTTGGAAATGAGTGGCAAAAATCGTTGTGATTTGAAAGATGAAAGAATTCCTCCCTCAAACCTCCTCCCCCCCCTCCTTCCCCGACATCGCCCAATTCGCACGTCCATTCATCCCTCCAGCTCTTCTCCCAATATTTACCACAAGATCGCAGTGACCCCTAAGACGTGTGCAAACGAAAGCGCGGGTATAAACTGAACCTTCACAGTGTGCACTTCTCAAGCCTTTCGGCGCATGAGCACCGCAGCCCTGTACTGGGTCGGAAAATCAGGCACCATGCCCCAGCCAATGAGACGTCAGCCTTGGGTCTCAACCACCGATTGGCTGGGTTTGGTGTTACGACAGCAACTCGGCCACCAATCGCATCGATCGACAGCACGCGCTTCTTGTGATCGTGCGCAAACAATCGTTGTAGTGCACTCGCACGAGTTCCCCGTTTCGATTTTTTTCGCTGCTCTCCATCTCTGTCACTCCTCTGCTCGAGTCGATCGATCGACTGATTGATTGATTAACTGAGTGGTCTGTCAGTGCGTATGGATTTCTCCATTTCCCAGTTCACCGGAGAGGCGGGCATCTCGGAGGCTAAGGCGTCGCCGCTGGCGTTGGTGAAGAATGACTTTGTTAACACCGATGCTACTACAGAGGCTGCTGGGCTCTTTCGACATCTACCCACTAATATGTACACCAATATTGTTTCTGGCTATCCCCGATCTGAAACTTTTTCCCAAACCTGTTTTCCTTATGCTCATGTCAATTCTGCCATGACGACAACAACTTCGGGTGGAGTGTCCTTTTTCCCATATGTTGAAACGATTGATCAACAACCCTCACAATCACAACAGCAGCAGCACCAAATAGAGGAAGAGGAGCGTCTGAAATCAACGTGTTCAGCCAATCAGATGCCTCCTGGATCGGGATGCGAGCAGACCTGTTACTTTTCCGCCGAAACGCAAGAGTTTGTTGCAGAGCATGAACAAATGACAAATGTAAATGAAGCCTACAAATACGAGACTCTGAACACCTTCAAAGATCCTGACGAGGAAGAAGAGGTTCTCGAAACTCGTCTGGACGAAGGCTTGCCTGATTGGGCAACTGGTTCGACAATTATAAATACGTCTGCTGAGGGCATGGTGCAGTCCACCGAGGTGTCGAGGACCTCCACGAATCAGACCTACACTTCAGCAACCGATCAGGAAGGCCTCCTAGACTGCTCTAATCACAGCTCGGATTCCAAGACTTATGACGAAACCGGAGGTGACTATTGCTCCACAGATCAAAGTCTAGGTGTCTCTCAGGGTCAGCAGCATCAGGTTCAAAATGCCAACCACTCCTTCCATGAGTCATCCACGGTCTACATGACTTCTGGAATGCCAATTTCAACCAACCAACAGTCCAACTATCCACCAAACGTAACTTGCACTCAATCAAATCTCATGCCCCCGATGTTGCCCTACCAGTACCTCTCTTCCGGTTTCACGGGTGACCGAAACACCGCGCCAATGGAGGGAATTGTTTCCCAAAACTTTGTATTCACTAATCAAAACGCTCCAACTATTAACCCTTATTCCGGTGATTTAGCCAGCTCTCAGGCCCTGGAAATGTCCTCCGGGGCGATGGAAAGCTCCATCGACAAGAGCCTCTTCACTAGTAAGTATGATCTTCTAAACCCACGTTTGTTAACTTTCTTTGCGCCATCAGAGGGTAGAAACATGATCTCGAATTACACACAAGAATTGAAACACGCGCGGAGGTGGTTCTATCGATTGTTTGCACTTGGAGCTTATTTTCACGCTGAGAAATCGATTTTTGTGTCACACAAAGCGGACAGCTGAACGGAATTCAGCGGTTCGAACTGGGTTGGGCTGGTGATGCGGCATGCCCTTTCTTTGCCTTTTATTTTTAACTCCTTTTTTTCGCTCCAAAACGAAACTAAGGCTATTTTCGATGGTCAGACTGTAAAAATGATGTGCAGACGTCGCTTTTGGCGGTTTTATTGTTCTCAAAGTGCAGTTTTTTGTCTTGAGCCCGGGGGGTGAAGCGAGGTGCGGAGGTGACACCGCAAAAGTACATCACATCAAAGATTAGTCGGTCCACCCGTGTACATGCGAACCTGCAATTTGCAGCTGTGTCTGTGGAATTTCCCCTTCTGGGATTGATTAATTGTAGACCCAGACTTGACGGGACCGGTCGATACATGGGCAGGCTTCCGGAAGGGAATGGTGGTGAGTGCTTTAGCCTCGCAAAGCCACAATGATCTTCAACTAGGTCAGATGTCAGATAGCGAGGAGTTGAACACCAAGGAGTTGGCACAAAGAGTGAGTGCTGAGTTGAAACGCTACAGCATTCCACAGGCAGTGTTCGCACAGAGGGTACTTTGTCGGAGTCAGGGGACACTGTCTGACCTACTCAGGAATCCAAAACCCTGGAGTAAGCTGAAATCGGGTCGTGAGACCTTCAGACGCATGTGGAAGTGGCTTCAGGAGCCGGAGTATCAGCGGATGTCAGCGCTTCGGTTGGCTGGGAAGTATCTGCAAAATTCAACAAGTAAGAAACATCAAAATTGTAAATAAATCGCGAAGCTTAATTGAATAGCTTAAACTGCTTATGTAGAGGTGCATCTGGTAAAACTCTTTAAACGATCCTCTTTATTACCCTTCGGCTTGAACTATCACAGCGTATTCAGTCTATTCATAAGTCCATTCCAACTTTCTGTGAGATCTCAATATCCAAGGTTCAACTTTCAAATCCTCTTGTACTCAGCGTTCTGATCGATCTGTCAAACTGTGTGAAGCTTTGCTGACTTGGCGTTTCTCCTACACGACACATTCCACTTTAATTCCTGTCTTAAAGCAGGACTTTTTGCTAACGTAGCTCCAAGATGCTAATGCTCTGCTTTACTTCTTTTTACTTCCCAGGCGTCTTTTTGGTTTTCATTCAGGAAGCAAAGACGAAATAAAGCCACCATTGTTCTCCGCATTCTTTAAGTGAACTCTCGCTTTGCTTGCCAGTCACTGCAGATGGAATTGAATTTCCTTCCTCTCTATCGCCAGGGTTTTTTAACTACCCGGAGAGATCACAGCAGCTGCCCTCTTGTTGCCATTATTGGCATACGGAGAGGATAGAAATGGGTCCGAGTCACCTTCCAAAAGAGACGGGGACTGAAAGTCCCAGATTGTTGGAACCAAACGCTGTTCCGGTTGTTGGATGTATCGTTTGGAGTGGATTTCTTGTTGAGGCGCTCGTAAAATCTAAAGAGGTTTTCGTCTCATCATTTGCCCTAAAAGCGTACTCGCTCCATTGAACACAATACAGCGTCAATTGTAGAAAGAACAGCCTCTTAGATTCTCTTAACTTAGCTTCAACTCATTATTTTGTCTTTGACATCCATGCCTCATAGACAATCCCCTTCCGACTATTTCCTGTTAATCTCTCTTCGAAATAGTGAAATGCTTCAACAGTCTACAGCTTGAAAAAATTTTCCGTCTGATACAAATGTTTGTATTTAAGAACTTCCCGACCAAATATTTTGGTTAAGTAGGCATAAAAGGTTCCCTAAAACTAGCTAGGCTCCTTGTTGCCAAAAAAGCACCTAACAAATCCCCTCCCCTACCACTGTCATTTTTATCGTCCCATGTCCTTCTCGAATGCCAATTAAGGGTGACAGTCGCCTAGACTTTGAGGAAATCGCATTCAAAAAATACAGAGGCTGAAAATGAGGTAGTAAAACCTACATTCCAAGTGAGGTAAATGGAGACCAAACTCTCACACTTTAGTTTAACCGAATGGATGAGCCACAACTGCAATTGTTGCCCCACCTTCCATGACTTCTTCGAATCAAGACTGGCGATTCAACTCACCTCTCCTCAACGTGACTTTGGGCGGTGTCCTGTCCCGACTCTCTAAAACTAACACATAACTTTCTGCTTGTGCACAGTCCACAACAAGTCATTGTATCAAACCGCGCTAACCTTCATGGTCATCTGATAAATCAAACTAACTTCCTTTTTATCACCTTCGAGGAACAAAGTCACCAGATTAATATTGATAGTTCGAATGCAATCTTTACCCACTTCTCCGTCTTTGTTACCCAAGTTGAGACAGGCAAATTCGTTTGCTCGCCTAATCGTACAGACACAGTCGTCCCGTCCGAACGTTTGGGCAGGCTATTCTCAAAACAGTCCCTGGCCTTGAACCCCTAGGTCCTTGAGCTTACCGTCCTGGTTCCCTTCCCTTCCGAACCCACCTAAAATTTGAGATTAATGAAATGTCACTTCTGTTTTGACAAGCTTTGATACTCGTACATTCAATGCACATTAAAGTGTATCTCTTCCGTTTTAAAATGGGTCACTTCTACCCAGTCGTGTTCATTATATATTTTGCTCTTTTGTTTTAGGCAAACGAAAGGATCATGAAATTATGCCCGGTGTAGGCAATGAAGAAATTAGAGTTATTAAAAAACCCCGTCTCGTGTTCACCGACATTCAACGTCGGACTCTTCATGCCATCTTCAAGGAGACCAAACGTCCTAGCAAGGAGATGCAGGTTCGTAGGCCACATTGTTTCGTATTATCGCAGTGGCGTTTGTCACTGGCATGCATAGATAAGATTCCGCACTGTCAGTGCGGTGCACGAGTGCACTCTCATCACGTTGCAAGAGTTCATTCTTTGTTTTCTTTCTGTTTATTATTGTTGCTTCATCTCTCTCTCTCTTTCTCTCTCTCTCCCTTCGCAGGCAACAATTGCACATCAGTTGGGACTAGAAATATCCACGGTTGCCAACTTCTTTATGAATGCAAGACGACGCTCTCTGGAGAAATGGCAAGATGGTGGAGACAGCAAAAACTCCTCTATTATTGATTCACCGTCGCCGCAGTCCTCTGCAGATCCCTCTGAAAGCCTTGCTGCGAGTAATGAGGACTCCACGTCGATTGTCCATCTCGGTGCTGCTGCCTACACTCAGTCTGGACTTACCGCTACCAGTTATTCCAGTACCGATCAGAATTCGCTGTATGCCGCTGTCTCGATGGTTTCGTGTCAGACTTCAAATAAAGTGTATGTGCAACAACCGGATTATTCCTTCGCTCCGAGTCAGCAGAACTTTCTGCCAACTCAGGGGCAGCAGCGAATCCACCCCTGCGTGAAGACAAGAAGTTCCACCAACTTCCAATCCCAGTACTTTGGACAATATCAACAGGAGCAGCAGCCACCACCGCCGCAAATGGTGGTTCAACATCCACCCCGACAGCCGCAGCCACCACCACCACCACCACCACCATTACCACCGCAACAACAGTCGAGTTCTCTCTTTGATCTGCGTCGTCTTGCATCGGCGTCACAGTTGGATCCACGTTTTCTGGCTACCGCAACAGAACTGAGTGCTAGCCATCAGTCGTTGCGCGACCAAGCCCTTGAAATCTGCTCCAACATGGCTGCAGCAGCGGCAGCTGCAGCCGCCAACGCAAAGTTCAGCGCTGTTACCACTTCCACTCAGAAGCAATTTTTGAAACAGGAAGCGGAGACGGGTGTGGAACCGGAGGGGGACTACCTTGCCGAACGATAAAGTGTACAAGGCAAATCAACAAAAGTATCATTTTAAATGCCCGTGTTAATATTATAATAATATCAAATATCTAGAACATTATGATACTGCTACTAATAATAATATATAAGTAATATGATTGGAGAGGCAAAGAAGTATAAGTAGGAAACTTTCCATTCCTGTGCGTAATTTGGAAGCTTCTCCACATCCCCTGACCTTGTACGCTCATAAAGAGAAGGAACGGGAAGCAGGTAGTCCCGCCAACCTCCCCCGACCCAGCTGCGCCCCTCTCTCCCCCCCCTCCCCGTCGCCAAAGCCGCTCCGCCTCCCCGCGTCACATTTGTCTCTGCTATTTTGTTGCACTTACTCTTGTTATTGTCTGCGTGCGCGTGTACGCGTGAGTGTGGTTTGTCGCAGCATTTATTAATGATGGATTTTTCAATTTGAAGTTGGTGAATAAATAACACACGATAAGAGCCTTTTCTCTCGCGATTTTTGCAGTGCCACTGCATTGGGTGCTGGGTTGTGCCTACGAGTTTGGCACGTTGACAGGTCGAGGGGGCGAATGCCACCGCGAAAATTTGTAAATTCCCTTTGAGGGTGTCGTCAACGTCGTCCCAATTTCATGCCTCGTGTGCTAAAAGCGAAGTAGGCGAGCTTTGATTCCACTTATCTGTCCCAATGCGGTGGCAGGGGAATGAAGCAAGTTGGCATTTCTAGAGAGTGTGTTTATCTTTATGGTTTTTTCGCTCTGAGTGGGTGAGGCCCTCCCCCAAGCGTGACGGTCTAAGTTAGCTGAGCCTCCCTCGGCCTCCGTGCAAGCTGTTCATTGATGTTCTATGCTGACACGGTTCATCGCAACCTCGGAGAAGATTCGGGGCGTTGGGGTAAACACGAATATGTTATTCAGGTGTAAAATAGTGGCGAGAGTAAACGTTAATTTAGTGACCGCACTAGAGAGTGAACTGTGACGGTGCTTTTGTTTCTACTCTAAATTAGCAAGAATACTTCGAATTGCTTCTTTTCTCAGCTAGTTTACAAATGTAATTGTAATACTTTGTTTGTTCGAACTGCCGGTTTCGGTCGCTTGGATTGCCACATTGTACTAGCCGGTTGGCCGGCCTTTGGGCCGTGCCAACAGCCCCAAAGCCCTCTGTTTCCAGAGTATATATTCTGCCCCAGCACTATGCCTTCTTTTACTTTAAAGGGAGTCTCGAGACGCTACAGTAACGAGTAAATGAGTTGTAATATTGTCGATAGCAAAACATTTCCAAAAATAGGGATACATCGGTGAATTCATCTATTTGGGTGAGTTCCTGATTGAATTGGCGCATTCGGAGTCTGGTAAGTAACGAAGTTATGAATTTTAAGGATAAAAGTTATGAGTTTAACGTATGCAATCAAAGTTCCAAGCACTGTAGTGGAAGGGCAAAGGAAACATAGAATTCCTTACTGGAACAACACACACTGGCAGCATAAGTAGACAAAAAATTGGTGACTACCAACTTTTCTGTTCAAAATTTACTTTCTCTAGACACGATTTCTAAATCAGTAGTTAACCCTTCCTACATATTGTTAAGAATTCCCACATTCGTGGTTTTTTTTTCTGCATCACGATGCGTAACAGTCCACAAGGTCAGTGTGAGATTTCACGAAAAAAGCTTACAGTCGCAAATTAGCTTTAGCTTCAAATGCCCGATGAAGTAAGCTTGTCGGATGAAGAAAGTCAGTGCTGCGCCCAAGGTAACAATTAATTTGTCACGAGAGCGCGTAAAATGTGAAGAACACAGTTCGGACGACTGTATGGGAAATTTAACAAACGAAGTAAGATGGCAATTTGTCAAGCACATAGTTTAGCCTAAAAGCATTAAAAATCAGTTAAGATGCATTTCACCTGAAGAAAACCTTTCTAGAGTGGAAGAGATATCTTATGATAATTTGGCTGAAGTACGAAGTCATGAAATTATCTCTAATACAAAGGATGCTGACGTGAGTTACCTAAGCAGCGGTAATCCTTTAAACTGTTGCTATTATGCCGTTTCTAAATTAATGTTAAGTAGTCTCACATAAATTTATACGTACTTGGTCTTTTGCCCACAAAATTTGTCGGTGGTTTCTCAATGCAAAACAAATATTTACAGGAATGAAGGTTTGCCTTCATATACAATTTGCAGACTTATAACAGAGCCCTTTAAATAATGCGTGGATTTTCAAGTGGCTCAAAAGATAAATCTTGCGATGTAGGCTACAATGGATAACCGGATTCTGTATTCAACGTATGAAAACACCTGGTAAATTTCTTGGTTTTTATCTTTCAGAATAATAACATCTATCCCTACTTTTGCGTTAGTTTCAAAAACACGTAGAAACGTAATATATTTTGCAAAGTGTTCTGGTTGTAGTTTAGAAGATGGCAAAACAAACGAGACCGAATCTCGCCAAAATCCGAATTGTTCTGAAGACGCTGGCATTCCAACGGTGGAAAAATTGTATAACCATTCTTTTTTTATTAGGATCACTACCTTTTTTAATCAAGGACCTTTGTTGTTGATTAATTTGAAACAATACAGAAACATTCATCTTTTTGTTCCGACTAATTATTTCTATATAGCCACATCTTCGTCAAAGACTTTTCATTTTTTTCTCTGACATCATGTTAAGATTCATTTATATCTTTGATAGGCACAGTCAAATTAAATAGAATTAAAAAATACTTTATAACATAGCGTTAAATATTTTGTCAAATGTTGGGCACCATGGAATATGAACCGAGTAAGGAGGCTACATTGTAGAAATAAGACCCCCGCTGCAGCCTTGATGGTGACACGGCATAAAAATCGTGATTTTGTTTAATAAGAATCGGCTATAACCCTCTACAAGTAATTACCAATCAACGCCTCAAAGCCATTGAAGATGAATTGGAAGACTTGAAACAAGTCCGTCAAACAGGTGATCGCTGGTTGCACGAAGAACTTGTGGCGAAAACCCAATTTCTTAAAGATTTGGAGGAAAAGTTTGTCAAAGTATCTGCTGAACTAGAGGTCTGTTTACACAGCTCAGAAGGCCTTCTTAAGGTCTAATCAGTCGAATTAATATTTTCTTATGTCTTAGACGAATGTTGCGGACGCTAATGCCAAGAATAAGGCTCTGGAGGAGGCTCTGCGATGCAAACAGGAGACACTCCAAAGCGTCATTGCAGAACGTGACGCTATCCGCAAAGCGAAGTGCACACTAACCCTGCGGCTTCAGGTGGCAGAAGATCAGCTTCGAGATGTAGAGCACAAGCTAAACAGTCGAGTTCTTGGTGTTGAAATGGAGAAAGCTCGCCTTACCGAAATTCTCGAGGGTGTGCGCGATGTCACCGAGACGGCGGAGGAGATAAGCTCTCGAATTCAAAGAACCCTTTGTGATGCTGGTGTAACGGTGCCTCAACACCTGCCATCTAACAATTCGCCCACCTTGCTCATTCAAAAGTTGATTGACTATGTAAGTATTGTCCACTCAAAGGAAATCATTCATTTTATTTTATTCCTTTTTTGCAGACAAATCAGCTTTTAGTAGAATTTCAAAAACTCTCCAGACAGCGAGACACATTAAAGATTGAATTAAGTAGGAGAGAAATGGATGAAGCAAAATCACAACGGATAAAGGAAATTTTGCACCATGAAGTAGATCGGTATGCCATCGAATGTCGACGACTGTCACGAGAGTTGGGTGAGTTTACAAGTGATTTATCTCGAGCAATCTGATTAACTAAATGAGTAGATTTTGCAACTTCAGAGGGAAGACAAAATTCAACGATAAAAATAGAATCGGAGCATGCAACTTTACTGGCGACTGCAACTCCTCAAGTGGAAAAGAATAAGTTGGTATGTGGATTGACGCTGCTTTATGACAGTAAGGGGACACAATTGTCCTAAAAAAGAGACTTCTATTGTTCGAATTCATCTTTTTAATCATTTTTTGACGAGTGATTTTCTTGGCCTGACATGCCAGCAATTTCTCTCCAAGTCATGCCCTTGGTGGGACTATCAAGCATTCGCGTCTTAAAGACGACTTGAGATGAGTGCATAGTGGAGAGGATGGGCAGAGATATTAAGTTGAGGAATTCTAAGCAATGCGAGCAGATTTAATGATGTCCTCTGTTTTGCAGTTAAGTATTTGCTTCCGTCTACAGGCTGAAGAAGAAGTTGCACTACAGTCCCCGAAGCTCGGGGAGAAATCAATGCAGTCTCAAAGTTGTCTAGACCACACTGGTAAATGGCAAAGCTCCAACACCGTCGATTCGACTTTTAATTCATACGTTTGTAAACTAAGAGATACGTTTCCTCCCTGTAGGTGGGCGGAGGAAGATAACGGGATCGATGGATAAGGGGACAGTAAGCGTGCAGACCTATCGCCTCCTTTTAAAAGATCACCAATCATCATAATTGCAGACAAGCTTGATCTTATAATAAGTGCTACTTGCAATGTATAAGCAGCGAGGGTTTTGTAATTATTCTAGCAGTCAGCGCACCTGGAGCAGACCGACGATGAGGTGAAAGTGGCGTTCCGGGAGAAAACAGAAAAATTAATTGCTTCTCTAAGCCAACGTATTGAAGGTTGAGAGCACGATTTTCTTGATTCGATCACTTTTATCAAACAAAAAAAGGACTATCACAACTTTCTTTTTTTAGAAATTGGGAAAACTCGGAGAAGCCTGGAAAGTATGTGCTCCAACATGAAACTTGGGGCAGATGTTACAAATTTGAGCAAAATATTTAGAAGTTCGACATTTTTAGCGTTTTTTTGAAAGATTTTACTTATCAAGCCTATTTTGCCTTGCTATCTTTCCACCAAACAGAAGCTGCAGGGAAATTGGAGGCCAAAGTGCGCTCAGCCTCAGCCATTTCCAGTGAGTTGCCTTTAAACTTATCTCCGCCTTTTTCGTTTTTCAACAACAAAATTATGGTCAATTATGATCCATAAATAGCGAGAGGAAAATCCGCGGACGAAATGCTAACCGACAGATTCAATGAGGAGATTTCCGAGACGACCTATGTGAGTTGATTTATTATTTACTGCAAAAATCCCCAGTTTTTGCTACTGAAACAGACTGAGAGTGGTATGTGACGCCTAGAGCAACGAAAACAACTGCTTCTGTGCTGCTCACTTTAATCCGTACCATGACGTCCGCCACTCCAAACTGAGATCAGGTAAAATTTCTACTTGTATCAAGTCAATAGCAGCGTTCACAAATTTATAACTGCTACTTATGAGCAAATAAGTAAAGAGGGTGTTGGCTTGATCCTCTTTTCTTCCTTCCATTTGACAAACAGCGCTAAAGGATGCGTTGGCGCGTCTCGGGCTATCCACAAACCGCGATTTTATAACTGAGTAGTAAATTTATATTCGATTATCGCCTTATTTGCGTTGAAAATAAATATTAAGATTTAATTTCCCTACCTGTTTTTTTAAGTTTTATGCAGAGTACCTTTTGATGCTACACAAAAAATAGCATCTGCAAAAATGTTTCTTTTAAAGGGCTAAGTTCCAATCCCCCTTGTCTCTTCGCCCATCCACCCTGGGTTTATTTGAAATCCACCAGTCCTTAACGACTTGAATGCTGTTTGGAGAGTGTTATTGAGACTGGTCGATGTCCTTTGCTTCTTTGCCACAGTCACTAGCCTCTCACTCTCGCTCTCACTCCAACTTTCACACGCAAACTGCTTCCAAAAAAAAACATTTGGTCAAGATTTATTGGTAGGTCCTTAGTGTTCTAGGCCCTTAAGAGTGGATCTGATTGCCTGATGGATTGACAAAGCGCTTCATACCTCATTTTTTAAAAAATAACTAACCACTTCAAAGAACTCTTTAAACCTGTTTGCCTCTGTAAAAGAAAAAAAGCGATAGGGGGAACTTGCGTCACAGTTACAATTAAGTTTATGCAATCCGTGACAGGCATTTGTCAAACACTCTCTCGCTTTCCCCAATCGAATGCACCACGCAGGACTCACCACACCGAATCGGATGAAATTTTTTCCAGAGGTAAAAAGAACCACGCGACTCTGAGGGGTAAATGGTGGTAACCCGCATCGAAAACATCACTCAACGATTGTATTTCTGAATTGGATCATTTTAATCGTTAGCAACTCCTAAACGCGAAATGAAAGAAAGAGAAGGGCGGAAAACTTCAAACACAAAATCGCCGAGAAATAAGATGATTTCAATGTTAAACCAGTCGTTTTTTTCCATTTTTTTTCAAAACTATATAGTGTTAGTGCAGAAAATACGAAATTAGAAAAAAACGAAAGTAAATTATGTCATATTGAGGCCTCTGATTGGTGACGAATTGTCCACACCATTGAGTGATTGACCACTGTCCGAATTCGTGGGGACAAGAGACGACTCATCTGGAACCTCTTCCTCGCTATCATCATCATTGCCGATGCTCAGAGCTTTAGTGTTCAGCATGCCAACATCGGCTGGATCCAAAGGTGGGGATTCCTGCATTTGGTGGAAATTACTCCAGGGTTTGTGATCCGGATCATGGACAGCCTTCCAGGCTGCATAAGTGCATGCAGCCTCGTAGAGACGTTTCACGATGATGGGGCCGACAGTCTTTACCGAAGCATTTACCACCCATGAGGGAACTTTGCCTTTAGGTAGAGAGTTTCTTAAAGGACTTTTACAATGAAGCTTACCTCGTGGATCAGAGTGCGAAATGTACGTAAAGTCACAAGAGTCAGGCGTGAGGGGTTTGATTAGATAGCCAGTGACATAGGAAATTCCACGTTGAACACCTTCCACTGGCGGCATTTTCTGCAAAGAAAATATCAGTTAAAGGAAGACACAAGCCTACCTTATGGACGACACTATGATTCATTATAATGTAGACACTTCCATCGGCGTACCATGAACGTTGATTGACAAAGTCCCGGTCCTTTAAGCCAAAAGGCGATTTCACTAACTTTCAAAGGCAAAGCGGAAATTTTACTTCTATAATAACCGATTTCGCTGTTTGGAGCAACGTAGCAAATACGTGAGCCCTCCTTCATACAATCATCCCAAGTTTTTCGGAATTCTGGGTCCTGAAGACTTTCATACACATTGAAAGCAGAAACACCATAAAAAACACCTTCAATCTAACGAATTAAAAAGTTGAGATAGTACCTTTGCTGCCCGTACAACGTTTCCTTCGACAATCTTCGTATAGGCTCGAATTGACAAGCACTTGGATTTGCTGGAATAATGCTTCATCCAACCAAGTGAATCGGTTGCAAGGTCTACAAAGCAGTCGAAATCCGACTTTTTAGGGACAATAACTTCCCCAACGCCATTCGGCATTCCTGTCTTCAATCGGTGACCCTTTACTTTGCAATGTCGCGGTGATGCAGCTGAACTGTCTGGGTAATTGGCGACATGGATGGATTAAGAAGGATAAGTGAAATATATTACTACTCAATTACCAAGAAAATAGGGCAACTTCTTAGAAAATGCCTTACAATGGATGGACATTAGTCAATAAAAAGCAAAATACATACGAAAATTTGCATAGTGTCGTAAGCAACCGTACGCATACAAATATCGCAATGAAGGCGATTTTTGTTCTAAAATTTTAGACATACAGGCTTTTACATCTGTAATATTTGCTGTTAAATTACACTTAAACCTAAGGTGTAATAAAGACATTTAAGTAAAATATCATACGAGCCTAAATAAGCGTCGTTTAAACGCTTTAGGATTCGTTACTGGCAATAGGTGCTTAAAACATAAGAATATTAATATACTTTCATCGATTAACTATATCGGTCAGAAAATGTAGATTCAATAATCTAATCATTGGGTGGGCCATTTTTAATGTGCAGTTATGATAAGCTAATTGTACATCTAAAAAGGCATGATTTTACTTTATAATGAATTTAGCTTACCTTGCTTAGTTTTACTGCATCAATTCCAATGGCGATTTATCTCCCATCAGTTAGAACACTGTTGTCTCTCGTGTTCGTCGTTTCTTCTGGTGCGTGATTGATTTGCTGCAATGCAACCGACCGAATCAGACGGTGATAACGGTACAACCGCCAGTTTTTGGGAGCCCCATCAATATTCCCGAACGGTTAAGAGGGCAGAAAATGCCAATAAACTGTGTTCTGAACTCGCTTTAATGATTCAGGAGCGGGCGGACATTGAAAAAGCTTACGCCGCAAATCTCCGCAAATTTGCTGCTCGACTAGAAATGTTTACTCGAACGGGCTTGGAGTATGGCACTGGAATGAATATTCTCTCTGGCCTAGCTAAAGAAGCGGAAGATAGTGCAGCACTACATTCCGTGGGTTTTTTAAAACTCCATGTTACTTTTTTCTAATAAGCCGTTTTTCAATTTTTGCCAATTTGTTGGTAGGATATCGCTGCTGGTCTTATCAACCCCGTTCAGTTGGGTATTAAAAATTGGCAAAAGGAGAACTTCCACAAAAGTTCCATCTCTACGACAATAAAAGAGGTGAAAACCTTTGAATCGGAATTTGAAAATGCTCAGAAGAATTGGTACAAGCACTATAAATGTGTGAACCGCTGCAAAAAGGAATATTTCCATGCCTGCAAGGCTGTTAGGTCGTTGCAAGTCCAGGTTCAGAACGCGAAGAACGAGCCCTTCGGAACACCGGAACAGGTTAGTCCTGCTCTCATCTTAGTTTTTTACCCTTTCATACGAATTTCTAAATAATTGTACTGGCTTTGCGTAATTTAGCAGGTTCAACATGCCAAGGAGGTAAGTGGCTCAAAAGGCAGACTAAATTCGCGAGCTCACAATTGGCTAATCCTGTGTTCTTAGCTTAGCTGATTCTCACTCCCCTCTGAATTATTTCGCACTTGGAAGAAATAAATTTGAGGATGATGAGCATGCTAGAAGCATTCAATTGGAATCCGTGCCATTAAATTAGTCATTGTATTTCGATTTTCTCTACCCAGAAAGGTGGTAAAAGCGTCTGCTCCTATCCAATTTTGTAGGGCTACGATAAACGGGTAAGGAACCGTCCCCTCCATGTGCTGATTAGATTTCACATCCACGAGATTTTGTAGGCCAGAAAACCAGTGCGCTTCCCACCTACCCTGCTCTTAGTGTGCCTTCGTCTCCCTTTAATCCTTTGTTAATTTAAAGTTTCTTGCAAATTCTTCAGTTGCGAAAATTGGAGGAGAAGTTGAGAAAGGCGGCAATGGAGGAGGAGAAGACGCGAAAGTCCTACGAGAATGCCCTGTCTAGCCTCTCAGATGTCACGCCTCGCTATATTGACGAGATGACACAGGTGAGTCGAGAATTGGGCTCCTCCGTTCGTGACACATTCAGGCTCTTTGTGTGGCTGTCCTCTTATGGTGTTTACTCTGAGGCGCCTGCATTATTTCTCGTCATGACTTCTTCGCGATCCACAGATAGGTGTATCCTCTCGTGCCTTATTCAGGTGTTCAACAAGGCGCAGTCGTTTGAACGAGAACGCATCATCCACTTCAAACAGCAGGCCCTCCAAATGCAGGAGGTTTTGGATGTCTCGACGAAACCGAAGTAAGTCGCCACTCTCCCACCCTTTTTGTGTCGATACTTCTGCGCCTTTTGATGATCTCTTGTTACTTTATGTTTGTCTTTTCAATGTCTCTTTCGGCATGCTCGAGTGCGGTGCATCATCATGATCTCAATTTCTTCGAACTATGAAATTTAGTTGAGTTAAAAGCAGAATATAATCCACAGATTTGAATTATTTATTTTTTTAACTTCTTAGCATCTCGTTCTTTAAAAATGACACCATTCAGGGATTCTGTGAGGCGGATGGATTTTTTAAAGCCTAGCTTTACTCCTTACTGTTCAATTTCTCATCGTTTCGTGGCGATATGGCTGCGACACCTCAGTTTACTAGCAGATTGAAACCTGAGACATTGATGTTCATGTTACTACTTATGCGTAGTTAAAACCGTTTTGAATTCCCATGTGATTCTATGGAGAGTACAGTTTGCCTCGCTAGATCCAATTTCTGTTTTTACAATGGACAACTCTTAGTGTCCCTATGACGCTGGTACATACAGTGCTTCTGCTAATTGCTATCACAACTTGACCCTGAAGGGAGGCAAAGCGCGCACACATGGTTTAGTTTCTCTTTTCGTACTATTTGAAACTTGATCCTTTGCTGCTCTATGGGGTGTTTACATGCAGCGCTACAAGTTGGGAGTAAGTTTATTCTAGAGACAACTCCAGAGACGTTGAATTCATCTTTCTACACGCTGGGTTGAATTGTCGCTTCATATTTCAGCGAGGGCGTAAATACGACGAGTCTTTTTATGGGCGAGTTTGTTTTGTGGATTCTTCAGGAGACCAACTTGTGGGTCTCTGTACTCCTTCATTCTTGTCAATTTTACCGTCCAAATTTTTCAGCAAGGTTAGGGTTTACGAATCGTCCAGTCACCTTTGGGTCGTTGCTTAACCAGCTGAGTTGCCAAGGTGCCATCACCTCGATGGTGCATCAAGCCAGGATCCAGTGCTCACTTATGGATCCTAAATCCTGGAATCCCACCTTTCTGCTTGATCTTTCAAGCTTCACGATACTGGGTCATTAGCTGTTGCTATTATTTGTGAATTATTAAAGGAGCTATAAAATTCTACATGGACAATGAATTCTGTGTGAATTTCTCAATATTTAATGAGGGAGTGTACATGGCGCATCGGCCCATCCCATTGGCTAGGAACCGAATTTTGAGCCACTGGTTCGTGCTCGGAATCGCATCTCCTCGATCTTGCCTAAAAACTCCACGAAATGTTGCATAGAGGCGCAATTCGTTACAGCTTTACTTGCAGCAGAGCAAGGCAAGACAGCCCAAGGCCAGTGGAAATTACACGCTCTTAACGAGCGTCTCCTCACTACGTTTGTCTGTGTGAGTCCAGCGAAGCTGATTGGTTCTTCATTCCTGACAGAAGTGTAGCCATTTCCCCTTTTACTCCGCCTTCTACTCTTAATTCCCCACTTGCTGCCTGGCTGACTTGGTTGCCTGCCTACTTTCGCCTTGTCCCCGCCCCTCCGCGTTTGCACCCGCGTGACTTCGCTTTGCGTTGGTCTATCCTGAGAAAATTTGCGATTCCCAGGCTCATCAGTAACGATTTTGTGACCCGCCTTTTCCCCTACCCTATCCACTTGACCTATTGTGGCCCTTTTTTAACCCTGAGTCGAATAGAAGGGGAATTATTGTTACTATACGAGCTTTATTTTGGGACTTTTTTTGCTTCGAAAAGTCCGAACCTGGTTCCATTACCCGTCTTCTATGGGGCACCAGATTGTGACTGTATTTTCAGTGATCCCTCGTTTTCTTGACTTCATCGTGGTTGTTTTTTTTTTCTTGACGACGCAATCGCTGTTTACCTTGGTCCATTCAACTATTAACCGCCCTCTTTCGAGCCGGGAACGCAGATAGCCAAGGCCTTTCCTTCGAACCCTGGAGGGTAGTTACTCCCACTGGGCCAATTAACAAATTAGGTAGCTGATTATGTGATCACAGAAGGTCATCAAGTGCCATATCAACTCGGTATGCTTTCAATTACCCACCCCCAGACCGGGCCTTCTTCGTACTCTTTGATGCTTCTATCTCCAGTTAGGCGTCCAGATGGTATCCATCACTCGACCAAGGCGGTATTTTTATCCATTCGGATGTTCTTCAATCGTTCAGCTGCGCCACGCCTTTGCAACAATGAGGTGGGAGGGGGGGGGCTGGGTCCCAGGTCCCCTCTCAAGGGGCAATTCAAACGTTTCATTTTTCTCCTCAGTAGGGCTAATCGATTTTTCGTTTGTACCATTCCTCCGCCTAGCTATTTGCCAAAAAGAAAAAAAGGAGGAAAAGCAAAACAAACGATTCAATTCTCTCGGTTTTGAGACTGGTGTTTGGCCTACCAACGACAAATCACGCCTAGGTTTGCTGTTCTGGGCGGGTTTTGGAGCTTTTTTATGGCAGCAAATCACCAATGAGAGACGATAACTTGTTTGTATTGCATGAGTAAGTTGTGACCCGAAGTCTTTCGGGTTGAAAAGTTATTCAGTGCAGGTAGTTATCAACCGTGGCGGTGATGGAGGGTATCTAACGCAGCACTTACCTCCTGACTTTGGGTGGTAATTTTATGGCTCTCCCTTCCGCCCCCCTTTGTTTACATACGTCTGAACACCTCCTTCAATGTGTCTATCATCTACAACTTCGCGGTGAATCGGCCCTTCCACTGAACTCCAATTGACGGTTTTTGGAGTGATCCAAGTAACGACTTTTATTGTGTACATATCATCTTGAAATGGGGAAATGAGAGCTTTTTGTACCACCCTGTCTCCCGATTTGTCTGAGAGGTGGTGTCCATCGCCCCGCTGCCTCCCTCTTCCCCACCCTGTGGTGTGTGGGTGTGTGCGGGTCCAAAGTCCACTACGCATACTCGAGCGCACAAAGTGGGTCAAAGTGTGAAAACGGCTTAAAGTAGGCCTTCAGGCGACCCGCATGCATTTGCCACGTCCTCACAAGCTGCAACACGTCATTGAAACAAGCTATAACAACAACCCTTGCGCACTTTTTTGTGTGTCATCTGTCACTTTTTGGGGTGAGAGATTTCAATTTGAGGTTACATTTAGTTGTTTTGCTCTTGTGTCATCCCAGTGCCGCTTAATCGGTCAAATTGACTTGTTTCTCAAACTGACCAACCTTTTGGTACGCCTTCCCTTCAGCCTCGCTCAAATCTTCGTCGATTTGAAGGACACGATCGCCAAGGTGGACGCGGATGCTGATCTGAAGAAGTGGTCTCTTACCCACGGTGTTGACATGCCCCCCAACTTCCCTGTGTTCCAGGTGAGCAACAAACGAAATTGCGACTTTTTAAATAACCCGTGCCTAGATTATGAGCCCCCTCTCTCTCTCTGTCTTTCTCAGGAATACAGCCCTGAGATGTGCGCACTTGGTAAGAAGGGCAAGTCAGCCCTCGCAGATGGCAACAGTGGGGGTGTGACATTGACGAGCGTGAAAACAATCACCTCACCGGATCGAGGTGGACCCACAGATGTGACAACTGACACGCGTTCTAATGTCTCCACCTCTTCTCCTGTCCACACTACGTAAGTGTGCGGGACCCTTCTACTCCTGATACTTTTTGATTGTCATGGTTTCATGGAATTGTATCCATGTAGCGACTACGGCTCCAATAACTACGACCACGGATCTGAAGGTGTCGCCGCAAGGTAAGTTTGTCGTTTACGCTGGTCTCGACATCTGTAGCTGTGTGTGTGTGTGTGTGTGTGTGTGTGTGTGTGTGTGTGTGCGAATGTGTGCGAATGTGTGCGAATGTGTGCTTTTTTGTATCTCCTTAGTAGTTGCTGTGACGGTGTTGTACTAACTTGGATTTGTGTTGAAGTGTGAAAGCTATCCAAACTTCGGTAGTACTGAAAAGTGGGTCGCTCGACGATTTGGGCTCTTTGGACGGTGGCGTGCATTGGGCGTAGATCGTTGTTGGCATTCGTTTGAATGCTAGGTCTTAGAATTAGGCGACGTTCATCTGGAAGGCGTTCGATATACACTTTACTTCTATTCTATCATCACCTTTCCCCTCCCTCCTATTCCTTCCAACTATTCAGAGGCTCGAATCTGTGGACAGGTTTGAAGGTTTTTTCACAGACTTGGAGGTTAAAGCTGAAGAGGTTCGTGTCTCGTGTGTGCGCCACGGAACTCACTCCTCAGCATGTCCATCTTTAAATGTCGCTAATCTGGACTTAATACCTTGGTCATGGGCGGAATGATTGTGATAACATCGGATGGGAAAAATCTTGTTCCATTAATTCTATAACTCAGTAGGATTACCTCCCATGGGGGTAAATAGTGCCTTCATGATTCCCTTGATTCGTCATCCGGAAGTAATGAGGACGCTCGGCGGTCGGAAAGTTGCCTTTGAGACTTCTACTAACCTGTTTGTTTTGTCCTCCTCTACCATCCTCTCCCTTCATTCCCCTCCTTCCCCTCCTTCATCCACATGCTGATCACAAAATTGCTCCAAATTGGCACCCCATTCCACGGCAAATAATTTAGCAATGGCTCCACCCCAGAAGTCCGCTCTACCAATCTTGATGAGCCTTCTGAATCACCTAAATCATCTGATCTACTGACATCTGACATCGATCAAGCTGACGCCTCCGAGGAGCACTTAATCGAACCAACGACGGCTGAAAGTTGTTGCCATCTAGAGGTGGAAGGTCCACTCAACTCCACCAAACGCAAACGCAGTCCCAGTAGTATTCAATCCATGGAGGAGCAGGATGGCGAGCCGAAAAAGGCAGAAGACGAAGCAGCCGATAATAAAGACGAGGATTCACGGGAGCTTGTCACTGAGTGACTACTTGTGTTTTGATTTCTTT